>JAANDH010000089.1:158471-198062 GCA_011799765.1 Nymphaea thermarum | reverse complement strand
CCTAGCATGCTAGTCGAGTTGGCTGGGCTTAGTTAAGGAGGTGCTACCAGGTGAACTCGAACTGCTGACTTCGGCTCGGGCCATAAACGGATCGAGTCCAATCGGAATTTAGTTGCACATTGAAACTTAATATGAAAAATTTTACAAAACGCTTTCAGCTTTTCAAAGAATGACTGAAAACGTGCTCATATTTGGGTATTTCACATGCTAGCCCTCTATGATGTATATTTCACAATAGCTCGATCGTAAGTTTCTTATAAAAAACATTTCTTATTAGTGCCAGCCGTCATCTAGGCTGCTGGTGTAGAGCTCGACCGCTCGTAGCAAGACAGGAAGTGACCACGAGCAGATTCCTGTCATGGAGAACGGAGGAATAGAATTTCTTCTCTCTTTTTTTTTTGAGCTAGAAGACAGCGTATAACTAGTTGTTCTTTTGTGATATCAAATTTATCAATGTTTCTGCAGTTCAATAATTAGTATGTACAAGATACATGTTAAGCAAAAGAAAATGCAATGTTTTAAAAAATAATAACTGTAAGCTAAAACGAAAGATAATCAACCTCAAGACCACCTTGGTGATATTGTCTTTTAATCCTAGAACATAAAAGCCACCATGCTGATATGCAAAAAGAGAAATATGAATGCTTGCTTATGTGATCGATTCAGTATGAGCATTATCTCATATTTCATATTCAGGGAATGAGTGTCACATGTTGAGCCTTTATTGGCCCTGAGAAAGCCAGCTAGTGGGAATTATTGCTGGGGGAATTAGAGACGCACTGGGCCAAAGGACAAACTTGGCATCTGCTTGGACCAAACCATGACAAGAGCAGCAGATTTATTTCATGAATGTTTGGTCTGATAAGATTCCCTTGTTTATTTGGGAGATCTAATAATTTAACCAAGTGATTGGAACCTTGCCAGTCTTTGTTTCCTTGACTGTTCTTGAATGTGGAAGGGTAAAACCCCCCGACTGGAAATGCAAGTATATTATTTGTCACTTTTTTGTCCCATATTCCCTATGGAATAATTTGGCAGTAGGATACTTTGTAAGTTGTTGGCTGATCCCTAGTTCGAGTGGCATAGGCGCTCATTTCTTGTGTCAATGGAGGGAAGCCATGTCCTAGAGCTAAAGTGCAGTCTTGTATAAATGATGATAGGAGTCAGCAGCTTCATGTTTACATGAGCAGTAGGGATACATGTTTCTTATTACATGGGGTCGAGCCGCCCGGCCCCATGCCTAGGCCTACATCGATCGAGTGATCTCATGTAGACGACGCACAGATTGAGATGATAAAATATTCTCAGTCGGTCGTTCCTGAAACGGAGCAGGGGCACGATTAAGAAACGATCTTTATCCATTAGGTTTAAGCGTTTCTTGGCGGGAGACTTCCCGCCCTCGCTCGTCGTCTCGTAGGATGGAAATTGGGAGAGCGATAGTTTGCTCTGCTTCTTCAACGATCTGATTTTCTTGTCTTGGTTGGTTGAAGGCGAGATGAAGCCTGGATCAATGAGTATCGACCATTCGTGGATTTCCTTTATTAGAAATCAAACTACGGGGAGTTCTCAACCTAAACGATAGCAATGAGTCTCTCTGACTTTTCTTTTTGAAGAAGACCGCGTCGGATCTTTTCCCGAGTCTCTCGGTTTCTGTCTCTTTCAGGAGGAACTAAGACAAGGTACGGTGCCCGACTTCTCGAATTATCAGAGTTGTTGCCTTGTTCACTGACGTGCTAAGTGCTAGATTGACCAGTTTCTCATTTTTTCGGGTTTACTGGGAGATGAAAATATTACATGCTTCTTTTGTTTTGAGCATGATGTGTGTCCAACTGCTGACCTCATTTTCCATGTGTTATTCGGATGCTTACCTCGATCAGTTTCTTGCCTTCTATTTTCGGACTGAATGAAGAAGGGAAGTGATGGGTCCCCAGTTTCCAACTCATTTCCTCTCCTGGACCCTTTCCTAATTCCATGGCCTTCTTTGTTTCAAGGAAGAAATGGAGAGGTAGGTGCATTGTTTACTTTCCCAGTTATCTATAACTAATTCTCCTGTAGTTGTATATTTGTTGGTCTTGTTTTGTATATTTTACAACTTTTTCTTAGCTTCTTCTGTTCGTAATCGAAGCATCTCAGCCATTAGGGCCTCGATGATGAACAGATCGCGACAAAACCTTCCCACTTCTTGATTTTACACGAGATCCTGGTGGGAACATTTCCCAGTCCCATCTCATCCTATCTCAAAGTAGGAACTAGGAAGCAAGGGGTTGGTAAGTTGCCCTAACTCTACTTCTTGTTCATAATCGATTAGAGTTTCCTACTCTTTTTGTGGACTCTCTTGGTTTTAAAGGTCCACGTATCGTGCAAGTTCAGGGTATCGGACGGACAAGGAGATTGCGACATATCTTTCGTTGGCTTTCAATTTTACACGAGCATAAGCTACATAGTCATCGGCTATGAAATTAGGAACGTTACATAATCATCGGCTTTCTCCCTTCTGGTCACAGCATGAAAGGTACACAAATAGGTTTCTTGCTTTCACATGGAGATTTGGAGTCTAAGCTACACGCGATCAAACAAGACCGAATAATTCAGAGCGTGCAAATAATAGAACAGCACGTTCTTGAAGGCTCTCCCAGCCGTTTGGTGACCTCATGTAAGTGTATCATCCATGGCATAGTCGTCCTTTAGAATTCTTGCAGCCAGACCCTCGTAGCGTGAGGAGGATCAAATAGGTGATTTCGTTGTGAAAAGACTGGACCTGCCAGCTACATCGTAAAAAGCCAAGGCGATTGTGCTCTATTTCAACAAGTATTTTTTCCTTCCCACCAAGCACCCACTCCATAAGAACGGTCGATTTTTTTCCTCTAATATCCATCTCCAGCAAAGATGGGAACTTCATTCTGTTTCTCTTACATAGTTTGGAGCTCACGAGCAAATATTTTACAGGGATTTAACCAAAACCCTTCTGAAATTTCTCCATATTTCAGTCTGGAAAGATTAACTGAATCGAGCTAGCATGCCTGGGTCGATCTGGTACCGCAGAAAGGAACGATCACGGCTGATTCAAGCCCGTAAGTCAATAGGCTACAACGGGGAGATTAGAGTAGCCAGACAGGCAAAAAAGTACAAGATCATGTGCCGAGACAACGCCAGAATGCAGTTATTTCTTTTGAAGGAGTAAACAAGCATTACCTTGGCCAAAGAACTAGTTTTACTTACAGCGGTAGTATTTCACTGTCCTGCTTTCTCAAGGGTGCAAGACTCATGCTATGTGCATCTCAATAAAACAGCATACCAGTGTTTCTTGTATGTGAATGCATCTTTGAAATCTTCTGTTCAGATTATATTGTATAAGTTATTGACAGAAGTCCTCCTCAGATTTTACATACAGAATATAACCACAAACTTTATAAGGGTGACATCAGGGCAGTCTGAACGCCCATTGCATCGATTTTTCCTTTCTTCCAATTTGAACCATTTATCCTGATTTGAGTTAGCAACTTAGAAGAAACACTAGTAGTTAGTTACTATGGCGACAAACTTTCATCGTCTGAACTTCCCTGCCTTCTTTGATATCTTGGGAAAGATGGTAAGGAAGTACTCACAGATATCCGAAATGATCGAGTTGAACCCATTATTGTTCTTTCCTGCATTCTCCCTACTTCTTTGCAAACTTGATCCAAGATTGACAGGAAATCCCTCACAACCATAAATATTCTGAAAGGATGGGCTTCCTCCTTCGCTGCATCACCGTGGAAGTACTCTGTTATCTCTTTAACCAAGGATAGTGCCACACTTTCCTCAGCCTTCACCCGAAGTATTTCTGCTTCAGCTGTACTAAGGAACTGCTTCATTGATTTGGAGAATTTCCCATTGTCACTTCCTCTGCTTCTCTGTGCATCTTCTAGCTGCAACACCAAGTTTATTTTTCCCAGCCCTTGTGCGAGCTTGGAGACATAGCTGCTTAGGACATCTGAATCCATTCCTGCTGCCTTCTTCACATTGCAAAGTTCATTGGCTAGTCCAGAGACAACCTGCAAACCTTGTCTCCTGAAATTGTCCTCTATGGTCTTAGGGTGCATACTTTTTGTTTCATTTTCACATTTGAAGTCAGGGTGCTGCTCTTCCTTGTCACTGCAAATTCCTTGACCTCCAGACCTGATAATTTCTTGAACGACAAAGTGGAGGAGTGTTGTTTTCCCATCTGTTCCTTTGATATCTACTAGCTTCAGAAGTGTATCAAGCTTAAACGCTTCAGCATCACCTCGGTTTGTCCCAACATTCATCCTATTTCCAGCCTTAAGTACAGCTTCAAGCAATCTGAGGAATAGTCGGCTGCTTCTCAGTTCTTCACAGGCTGCCTGAACAGGTTTTTCAGGTAACAACTAAGAATGCTGGCAAGAAGAGAATGATGAAGATATGTGTATCATAAGTTCAGCTATAGCCTATAGTATTATTTCAGAAAGTCTAGCTTTTAGTCATGCATGGTTATCTTTCTTCCGTTTGATAGAGAATGTTACAGAAGAATTTCAAAAACATCCCGTTTGATTGGATTTCTAGTAATTATTAACAAATTAAAGTTATTACTTACTAAAAAACATAAATTATTGACGCCCGCAAGTAGGAAATTTAAGTTTGATCCATTACCTCCAAAGTTTCAAAAGACTTTCTGAGATATTTTACTTCTGCTTCAAAATTGATTCTATATAGCAGTGCATCAATCCTTTTGAAAGCAAAGGGAATATCTAATATGGCCTTGAGGAACCTTTCTGCAGGCCCAAGTTTTGACGTGTCTCCACTGTATTCCTTGAGTTTAAGCTCTTCTTCTTTGGTTGGTGCCATCTTCACTATGGTCTCCAAAAGTTCTGAACCTAAGCCTTCAGGATTACCTGTAGCAATCAAGAAAAACCTTTTCTTACAGTCGAAAGAGGTGGTATTTGACTGACAATTACTGCATACTGACAATACATATTCTGACTTTCTTGATTTCCAAGAGACATCTGATTGAGTTTGACATCCAAAGACATTAGTATTCCTATTCTTGGTGCATACCTACTTGAAATTTCTTTTATTTGATAATGATAAACTATATTTATTTTTGTATTAACCCAACCCACTGCCTGGTATAGCAGACCACAGTCCACCCACTAAAGAAAATACTACAGACCAGGACAAAACATTGTATGACAATAAGGTTCATGAACTCCTCATCTTTTCTCAAGATGATCAACATAGATCTGAAGCCAATAATCAGACATTTTTTCAATTTTTTTTTCTAATAGCCTGTATAAGGACACACTTAATATTCTTGTTATCAAAACCTAATGGTTTAAATATTGGCTATAAAAATTATTAGTATGAATGGATTGGTTATGTGGACATGTTCACTGCCATTGTTATCATATCCTAATTGTTCAATTATCAGCCACAGTTTGTGGCATGCATGATGACAGGTAAAATTTGATACATCACATTTTGTTGCTGTGGCTCCACAAATAGTTACTTTTAGTCTTAATAACAAATGACAGCCTCCATAACGAGGATCAAATTTGATAAAATTTATTAAAGAAATTTATGGTGGTTGTTCACTAATTACGGGTTGACTTCAGTTTCAACTTGCTCGTACTGAAGAAAGCAGTTTACACAAGGTCTGTAACTTAAGTTAAAATAGTACATTTGTACATTGAGGTCGTTATGGAATTCAGTTTGGTGCATGCTTGTAATGAAGTTACTAGAAGTTTCCAGGTGTAAATCTTAGGAATTCAGAGTTGGCACCCTTAGTCATTCCATTGAACGTCAGTTGTTAACAAGAACAAAACTTAGGCATACTGGTTCTGCCTGGGACTTTTGAAGACTTGGCACTCGAATGCTGACCAGTGTATTACATTGGTCAAACTGCTGGTTAAGGACACACAAATTTCAATTCTGGTTCGTTAATGTTGCCAGGTGTATAATGATGCAAGTTTTTGAATGCTTATGAATTATGCATGTGTTGTTGGGGCAGCCACTAGCATGTGGGACATAAACTTCCTTGTCGATGTTCCTAATGCTTCTACTCGTTTAAGTTCAATAGATTTTGCTATGGATGCACTAATCTCGTACTTAACAAATTTCTTGCAAATACAGCATTATTCCATGATCAATTCAAGATGCTTATCCAACCTAAGTCACACAGACTCTTCTATTTTACTGCCACACCTGAGTTGTGTCGAGTCCGGTGCGCACGGGACATGGGTACAGCTCCGACTCGCACCCGAGCCCAATCAACGTGAGTTGGATGTGGTCAGCCGCAACACACTATATTTGTCCATTTCTGACACGCACCCAACTTGCATCAAACTCGAGTCGGATGCTGTCAAACCCGCGTCCAGTCTAAATGTGTCCCATTTTTTGGTATTATTGTTGTATACAACTATACATTTTAGCATTTTATTTTAGATGCTTGTTCAGTCGTTCTTGAATCTACTATAAAAATTTCAAAGTTCAACTAACAAATATATATTTCAGTCATGTACATATGCAACCATGCATATATACTTTGCAACTGATATAGTGATATATTGTCATGTTATAAACTTATAATATACAATATAAATTTTTTTATGTATGCATTATGCAGCCGACCAGCTGTGGTTAGTGTTGTTCTTTTGAAGTTTTAATTTCAAATTTTCAATTTCTGCTTGTATGATTCTATCAATTTTTTATGTTTTACGTTAGATTGTTAGCAGTGGCGGAGGGAGGGGGCGGGCCACCTGGGCCATGGCCCTACCCCAGCCCACGGACAAAAAAAAAAAATTAGTGTAAAAATAGTGTAAAAATTAGTGTAAAAAAAATATTAGTGTAAAAAATTAGCGCCCCTTCTCTCTGGCCCTACCCTCTCTCTCGCGCCCCTTCTCTCTGGCTCCGCCACTGACTGTTAGTATGTCATATTACTAAATTACAATATATAATATATTATATATAATATATTATATACATTAATAACTAAAATTGTAATAATAATATATACATGCTTATTCTGTTATATGTATAATAAATTAGTAATAATAATAATAATAATAAAATACCCTCACCGCACCGCCACACCTAAATTTTTTGGGATGTGCCGCTCCGGCACCCCCACCTCGCACTCATGTGACATAGTAACACACAACCACTAGTAGATGTGGACAGGAACTTCCTTGTCAATGTTCCTATTTTCTCATTCTTCTATTTGTTAACTTCATGAAATCTATGTTGTAGTTGCTGTTCTAAGTTTCTAACCTCTAGATAGTTAACGGATTTAAAACTATGTCGAATTAAGACGATCCAGCCAAATTATAGTAGCCAAAGCAAATTGAACACCTAGTTGCTCAATCCAGGCTGAAGCCGTATCATCGCCCACCTTAAAAGCTGAACCCTGCTCTCGATTCTTCTTAATTTTAGGAACATAAGCATCATACCTACTTTCATGTCACAATGAAATGAACGCTTCATAACATAAAAAAATAGTGAAAAAGAGAAAATCTTGCCTTCCAAAAGTGCTTCGCACACCTCTTCTCTTGTCACATTCAGTGCTCTGAGAAGGATAGCTATGTTTTGGGATTTTTTGGAATCAAGCACCCTGTTCTCCTGGGGAACAGCAGGAGTGATAGGTTTTTTGACAGCTTCCTGTGGAGCAACATTTGCAGGGTTGCAGACAAACAAAGCCTCAATCATGTTCTCATCCAGTCTGAAAACAAGTAGCAAATTACTGATACAGTTACACCATAAAGAAAGCAGAGGTTTCTCTAGAACGTATATTCTAAGAATGCCTGCATCCAACTCAAGCTCTCATAACAGAACCAAAACTGCTGCACCACATTATGGGCTTTCACCCAGGAGATGTAATTTTACTCAATAGTGACATGAACCTAATTACCCTAATTAGTTCATTCTAGTTTTACCGAAGGGCCCTGGAACCTCATTCAGAAATTTGTAGTTTCAGGTTCTTACTTGAAAGAGCTTGATTTCAGTCTGTCCCAGACCATGGCACGGTCTGAACTGGCTCGAACTTTGTCCCAGTGCAGAGGCTTCAATCTGGGTCTCAGGGTGTCATTTTCTGCTTCATTGAGATTGTTTGCTGGTGAATCCATAGATTCCGTGCTGGCACTTACATCAGGCGCTGTGCTTACAGGCTTAGTAACGCGATCCTGTGAGTTTTTGCTTCCCGGAGGTTTTGCTGTATCCTGTACACCAGCGGCCATGGGTGGAGGACAAGGCTTGGGCAGCCTATTCTTGTTTAATATTGGGTGCTTTGGCTGCATAGGTACTGATGATGGTGGTGGTGGCCGCAGGAGTGGTGACGGTCGTGATGTTGGGGGAGGTGGAGGGGGTGGTGGAGGAGGAGGAGGAGGCGGCGGTGCTGCTACTGCTGCTGCGGCTTTTGGTTGTTCAAAATTTTGAGCTACTCTTTGCGTTGGAGGAGGAAACGGAAGACTTGCTACTGCAGAAGAGGATGATGAATGATTGGGTTTCCTCCTGGGTGGAGATGGCGCCCTTGCATCAGAAGAGGCTGACTGCAGGGGAACACTCATTGGCTGCAATGGTGGTGAACCTGCAGTTATTAACCTGGCCTGACTATTCGGGCTTTCGGCAGGGCTGCGCCGTGCTGCTGAAGCTCTACAGGAGATGGCGTAAGTATTCTCCATGCCTCCCTCACTGCAGGTGCTGCTGTTAGTGCTGCTATTTGTGCTTGCGCTGCTCCTGGTGGTGCTGCTGGTATTGGTGGTGGCATAATGACTAATATTCTGCTGCAGAGCCCGCCTGTGGGGGCTAAGATAATTGCCGGCCGAGTCCTTGGCGGTGTGATAGGACTCTCCCTCATCCGATGACATCGTGGACGGAGGACTTCGGTCACCTTGCCTTTCCGACAATTTATTCGTCTGCGGACTCTGTTGTTGCGGTCCTGATAGCGGAGGCAGTGGCTGAAGGTCCGGGCTCGACTGGTGCAGCCGCAGCAGCGTTGTAGAAGGACTACTCCGGTGGTGCGGTCCTGCGAGCGGAGGAAGTGGCTGGAGCTCCGGGCTCGGCTGATGCAAGTCTAGCCTGGTCTGGCTCTCTCTCAACCTATGGTATGGGGAGCTCTTCATCTCCCCACTTTTACCCCGCGAAGGCTCAACGGTCCCAATGTACAGAAAGTGTGATGCAGCTGACGTTTCCGGTGGCGGATCCCGGACGGGCTCGCTGGGTATTTCGTGCCTGACCGCGTCCTGTCGTCCCACTAATTTCTCCGATTCAGCGGAATTCTGCGCTCTGCGATAGTAGAAGAAGCAAGCCAACGCAAGGACGAAAATCACCGCAACAATCGAGACTGATGCCGCTATGAAGATCTTCCCAGCAGGCTTTACTGATCGGCTTTGCACCCTGCCCTGTTCAGAGACGTTTGAAGGGACTGAGATGGAAGGTGTCTGAGTCGGGTTTGATGGTGGCCCGGGCGGCGTCGTGGGGAAGAATGGTGAATCCTGAGACGGGGTGACGGGAGTCGTAGGGAATGGCTGTGCAGGAGGAGCAGGGGGGTCCATGGGGAATAGTGGTTGGTGCAGAATCCTTCTGGACGGATTGTCTCCAGCATTCTCCATGCCGACAGTAGAGAAAGGAGAAAGAGCAATGCTGACGGTCAGCACCAGAAGGAAGAAGAACTTGAAAGGAGGTTCCATGGCTTCCCCTGTCTCTCCCCCTCTAACTCTATTTCTCTCAATGATAGGCTAAGGTCTTAAGCCAGTGCGGCAGGATCAATGGAAAATCAAGACAGACGCTGAAAGAGCGAGAAGCAGAGAATGGGTTTTCATGGCATATTTGGTTTACGATCAAAACACCGCCCACTGGTTCATCTCTCTGTCTCGCACGCAGGTCTCCTGCTCTCATCCGAATAGTCACCGGTTAATCTCTCTTTCCGTCGTTCAATTGTTATTAAATTCATGGCATGATGCCTTCAGTGCAATAACTGGGGAGGCAAAGGAAGCTTCTGAGGGCAGCAAAGATCTGGATTCGCTGCTGATCTCAGCCGTTTCCCTCCAGTCGGCACAGGGCCGCAGTTCCTCCTGGGTCCCCCCTGCTTTCTCTTTTCCGATACCTTTTCCGCCTTTTTCTGCTCAATTACCATCGTCTCCCTGATTCGATCTCCCATGCCTGATTTCTCCACCCCTTTACGCTGTGAGGACAATTTTGTCATTGTATCCAACCGCATATTTAGTGTAGTTACGGTTCCCGCACCGCAACTGGCGGTGTGACCTCTTGACGAAATGCAGAAGAAATGCGCAAAGGGACGTGTGCTCTAATGGGACGCCTTGTCCACACGTCCCGACGCAGACCCTGCTTTGTCCAGACGCTGGATTCGCCTGACTAAGTGTCCCCGTCAAACCTGACACTGGAGACATTCAATGCGTTTAAAATTCGAAACCCATTTGTTTAGTGGTTTATGAAATTCGCCCAACACTCGACCGTTGTGTTCAGGAACTAATTTTCGGAAATGGACCCGGTGCAACTCGATCGCTTGGTTTTTAACACTTTATTTTCTGGAGGTCATTTTTAAGCTGCTTTCCGACATTTTATCTAATCAACGAAATTCGAGGATCAAAAGTGAAACGACGAATCGCAGAACCAGATTATTTTACTCTGTGGTTTCATAAAATAATGAATCTCTTGTTTTTAAAAAACTCTTTTCTCATTAGCGCAAGGTTGTTTGGATACTATTGTTTTATCTTATTTCTTCTCCAAAACACACAACCAGGCATAAATCTGTCAGCCTGCCCGGAATCACTAGTAATAACTAATAACCAGTTAAAAAACTAGCGGCCTTTACTAGATTGGCTAAAATTTCCTTTTCTTTAAAATACATTATGTTCTGATAACCCCAAATGCAAGTCGCTTCTCGGGAAAAGGGTGGGAAGCTCGGTGTGAGTTACCCATAGAGAGGAAATTCGTTTTTGGGGTACCCATGTTGGAGAAGCAAGCATGTACGAAGGAAGAACCCCAGTTTTTTCTACTATACACGTCAAGAATCGGAGTCGGAACAAGTGTTTTTTAAAAGTCAAGGTAACCCCACCGACGGCAGGCAGACGACGACGGGAGGGGGAGGCCCTTCTCGTGCAGAGTTAATACCGGAAATGCCCTCTTGCATGTGCTTCCGCTGGATGTGCCATAGAGCCAAGGGCCAGCCGCTCGTGGTTCAAATCAGCCTAAGCACAGGTGCAGGTAGGATCAAGAGGGCTGGCAGAGTGCAGTGTCATGTGGCTGTCATGCAGCTAACCATTCATCCACCATCGTGGACATAAAGATTCAGTTGCGGTGGCAAGAGAAAGCACCTTACCACCACCCTCAAGAGAACTAAGGTGCACGTTTCTTTTCAAAATCATATATATATATATATATATATATATATATATATATATATATATATATATATATACACACACACAAAACCTTTGATTTAGAAGATAATTATAAAAAATTGAAGATTCGTTCTTAAAAAACTGGTTATCACATGGGTATTAGTGACAATTTATGGTTCAATAACATTCATAATGCATTTAGCAATAATTGATAGTGCTTTTAGCTTTTGCTTTATTTGTAAATATTAATATTTATTTTTAGTAGATATTTGGGTTTTAATTGTTTTAAAGTAACCGTAGTTGAGGAATCATGGTTGCTTGACTGTAAAAAGGAGTTATTGTAAGAGTATCCTTTCTCATTGGAAATGTTGGGTATTCTGGTGATTAAAAGTCTGAAACCCTTAATTTGGACTCGTATTTGGCAACATAAGAGATATGGATCAGTGGCGAAGCCACATGTTGGTAGGTGTATGCAGTTGTCCAGCTTCACAAATTTTTTTATTTTCATATAGAGGCCTTCGAATATTTACTGATTTATGTATATTATTGTCCTTTGTACGAAAGCTTTTAATATGAAAGCTTTTAAATGGGTACCCGTCAGCTCAAATTTTCTAGCTTTGCTATTGATATGGATGCATTCCCAACATAAGTATCAAGATAAAGGAATGATGCTTAGATCATACGTTATACACGTTTGGATGAAATGCTTTTCTTCCATTTATGAACTTTCGAGCTATATGTGATTAATCTGGCTTAAATGATGTAAAAGCATGAGTATTATATGTTCAAACTGCAAGCAAGTTCATTTTTGGCGAAGAATAATTGAAATATAGTTCAACTAATCCTTTAAAGTGGTTTCTTTTTTTATAAATCTCTCGCGTGTGAATGTAACTTCGTCGTTTTATAGACCGTGGTGGTGACTTAAGTAAATGCTAAAGTTCGTACCCACAAAGTCCAACAACTGGGCCCCTGGCTGGTATGGGCGAAGCTTATTTTCCAAAATAAACGGCTGGGACGAGATCCAGAGTTCGTTCTTTATGCGAACCCTGTACTTTGAGTGTCTCGTCAACGTCAAGTTTTTTTCGCCTGAAATTACGATCATACACCTTTTCTCTTCACCGAAGCTCAGGTCGATCCACGTCAGGTGGATCAATCCTAACTCGGTCAGGACCGACATTGGGCGGGCTGTGTTTTATTTTCTGGAGTGGATCGATTGAAGTTTTGAACCAGCTGGACCCGATCTACTTTTTGGCGTGGGCAAGCATGCCGTCAACACGGCAAGAGGCAGACCGAAGCTCCGATTAACTGTGGAGCTTTTGTTGGCTGAAATGGGCAGGTGCCCATGCGTGCCCCACGATGGCTCCGCTACTGGGATCGAGTATTATACTGCCATCATTTATAGTTCAAAACAATATAGTTCATGATAATCAAACTGATAACCAAACTCTCACGGACCCGTCAACCGACTTGAGTAGCTAAATGCAAACACTATATATATTTTTTCTAGAACGATAACTTTTCAATGCAAGTTTCAATTAAGCCATAACTTTTAATATAAGAAATATGGTATGATTATAAATGTATATGTCCAGAACACATATTTTAAGGGTGGGCTCTTTCCAGCACGACGAAAACAAGATGCAGAACCCATGGTGCACCAGAACGATATGCAGCAAGCATGGGTCCGATAGGCAGCACAGTGCACATGGTTTGACTCTATATCATTCTCATTTGGCAAGTGACAAAGTCAGAAATTTCTAGTTAAAAAATATTAATAAGTTAAATGTTAAATATGAAGAGGCCCCCATATATAAACTAGTCTAAATAAACAAAAAAAAATGTATGGGCTGGTGTAGGCGATTGCCTTGCATTAGCTAAAACTTTCGTCCAAATAGATTTTATTAATTCTTTTGTTCGTGTTCCAGTTAAATGGGTGCTCCTACTACGCTCCTGTTTCAACAGAGTAATCATCATTATCCAAATGAAGTTGGATTTTAACGTAATCCACATTCAGGCACTCTCGATGTGCGTCAAGTAGACAAATGCTGCATCGATTTGAAGTAAATCGTGTGTTCGCGCTCTGCCCTTATGCCTTGCTTTGTGCAAATTTGAGAGTAGATCTGACTGCTGAGGTGATTTAAGATGCATGCTGCTTTGAAATTTAGAGCCGATTTTGTTGGAGCTTTGCGATGAACAAGATAGCGAACAAACGAAAAATGCAGAAATCGAAAACAAGCATTCATGATTCATGTGTTTCATAGAGGGTCGAAGAAGAACCTGTAGAGGCGACCGCCGGCGGTTGTGGGAAGAACGGCTACAATCCCCAAAGAGTCGTTCCCCAGCGGCATTGGCGGCAGCGGTGGCGGCAATGGGTTTCTCTCCTCAGCCATAGCAGCCCAGTGATGGGGACAGACAACTCACGTATGGCTGAGGGGACCGATTACCCAGACCGGATTAACTTGATGTGTCTCACACCATCACAAGACACGGTATTTATACTTGAGGGTCCGAAACGGATATGGACCCGTATCGACGCAGGACTATCCAGATGAAAAAATCTCAACAATCTCCCACTAGTCCAAGTCGATATCAATGGTAAACAAAATGAATGGATTAGCCTTAAAATTCATTCCAAGGTCCCACCTTGTTGTCTTACAAGACTTCTCAACAAACAAATGAGAATACAAAATAGACAACAAGCTTAATGAGAATCAACAAACTGTATGTGATCACATACATAAATGTTTGCATAATAGTGTGCTTACATTGAACTACACAAACTCATCCTCTTAACATGTTCAAAGAACATACCAGATGCTAGCGCTTTAGTAAGAGGATCTGCAACCATATCTGTATTCCCAATGTGTTGAATACACACTAGTTGATTCTCTGTCATTTCCTTAACAATAAAATACTTAAGTTTCATATGCTTACAAGAAGTAGTACTTTTATTGGAAAAAGACACTGCAACTTCATTATCACAGTGAACCTTAAGTGGTCTCTCAATAGATTCCACTATCTTGAGCTGTGAAATGAAATTCTTTATCCAAATTGTCTGTGATGTAGTCTCATATAATGCAACGAATTCTGCTTTCATGGTGTGAGCAGCAGTCACAGTCTGTTTTTTGCTCCCCCATGAGATAGCACCTCTTGATAGAAGGAAGACAAAACCAATAGTAGACTTTCTACTATTGGTACATCCTCCAAGATCGGCATCAGAATAGCCAATCACTTCTAAATGGTCCATCTTGCGATATGTCAACATGTAATCTTTTGTCCCTTGCAAGTACCGCATGACTCTCTTTACGGCCTTCCAATGTGTCATGCCTGTATTAGACTGAAATCTACCAAGCATGCCAACAACAAAGGAAATGTCAGGCCTAGTGCAAATTTGCGCATACTGCAAGCTGCCAACCGCTGATGCATGTGGAATGTTGATCATTTGTGCCTTTTCAAATTTGTCCTTAGGACAATCATTTAGGCTCAATTTATCTCCTTTAGCTATGAGTGCTGAAATAAGAGAACAATTCTCCATCCCATATCTCTTAAGAACTTTATTGATGTATGCTGATTGGGAGAGACTTAAAACACATTTAGATCTGTCCCGACGAATCTCAATGCCGAGAACAAATGAAGCCTCACCCATGTCCTTCATCTCAAAATGAGATGCAAGAAAATGTTTGGTCTCTGTTAGCAATTGAAGATCATTTGAAGCAAGTAAAATGTCATCCACATATAAAGTCAAAATTATGAACTTACTCTCACATATTTTAAGGTACACACATCGATCAATGATGTTTTCTGTAAACCCAAAAGTCGTAAAGACTTCGGAAAACTTAATGTACCATTGACGTGAGGCCTGTTTAAGTCCATAAATCGCTTTATTAAGCTTGCAAACCAAATGATCTTTACCACTCTCAGAAAACCCTTGAGGTTGATCCATATATACATCTTCATCCAAATCACCATTCAAGAAAGCCGTTTTCACATCCATCTGATGTAGCTCTAAGTCAAAATAGGACAATCCTCATTGACTCTTTAGCAGAGACAGGTGAATATGTCTCATTATAGTCAATGTCCTCCATTTGTGTGAATCCTTTAGCAACCAATCTTGTCTTGTATCTCTCTATGTTGCCTTTAGAGTCTCTCTTGGTCTTATAGACCCATTTACACCCTACAGGTTTTACTCCTTCAGGCAACGACATAAGGCTCCATGTCTGGTTTTTAGCCATAGAGTCAAGCTCTTCTTTCATGGCATTAATCCAGTGTCTATATTGTTTGCTTTCAACGGCTTCAATGAATGTGAAAGGATCATCATCAACATCTATGAAATCACTAGGCTCTTGTAGGTATACCACATAATCTGATGATATGGCAGATCTCCTGGCCCTTATAGATCTAAGAACAGGTAATTGATCATCTTCAATTTGTAATACTACATCCTGTTCGTGTTCTTCAGTATGATCTACATTTAATTCATGTGGATCTGATGCATTACCCGTATGATTTGAATTCATGTCATCACGAGAGACAACATAATCATACACATTTACATTCTCTTTATCAGGTCTACTTTCAGTATCCTGTATTTCCTCAAAATTGAGGTTTTGTAATGCATCTAATCCAAATGAGTCATCTTTCAGGAACTTAGCCTTATCTGTTTCCACAATATGTGGTGTATGAGATGGACAATAAAACTTATAGTCTTTCGATCTTTCTGGATAACCAATGAAGAAACCACTAGTTGTTCTAGGATCAAAGGCTTTTATGTAATGGTTGTACAACTTAGCTTCAGCAGGAGGCATATAAGAGAGAGAGGGTTTCCTACCTGTCCACAACTCGTAAGGAGTAGTGGGAACAGCCTTAGTAGAAACCCTATTTTGGATATGCACTGCTGTCCTGAGAGCTTCACCCCACAAGGTTAGAGGGAAAGTAGAGTAATTTAACATAGCTCGAACCATTTTCTTAAGCGTACGATTTCTCCTTTCAGCTACACCATTCTGATAAGCACTACCTGACATGGTGTATTGAGGCACAATGCCTTCTTCCTTTAGAAATCGCGCTAATGGTCCCTCTTTTTGTCCCATGTCAGTAAACCTACCATAATATTCACCACCTCTATCTGACCTGACTATCTTGATAACCTCACCGGTTTGTTTCTCTACTTCTTTCTAATAGTCCTTGAAAACTTGACACACATCAGATTTTTCAAAGATTAAGTAGAGATACAAATACCGAGAATAGTCATCTATAAAGGTGACAAAATACTTTTTGCCTGTGTAACAAGGAGGGAAAGGTCCACAAACATCTGTGTGAACAATTCCTAACTTTTCAGTACATCGCTCGGCACCTTCTTTATATATGTTAGTTTTCTTTGCCTTTATGCAATCTTCACATGTATCTTTATCCGTAAAATCAAGAGATCGTAAGATCCATTCATTCAAGAGTCTTCTTATTCTCTTTTCAAAGATATGACCCAAACGACGGTGCCATAGCATGTACGAATCATCCTTTATGGTACTACGCTTATTGCCACTTATACAATGACTAGAAACCAACAATTCAGGAGATTGGATCTTCACATTCAATTTGTACAAACCATCACACAAAATAGCAGAACCAATTTCAACAAGATCTTTATAAATGAACATCTTTGAGTTCTCAAACTTTAAACAGAAATTAAATTTGTCCAGTCTGGATACAGAAATCAAGTTTCTACTATGTGATGGAACAAAGAAAACATCATGAAGATCCAAAACAAAGCCAGTATCAAGCCTAATCTGGCATTCTCCTACAGCCTTCACATGTGAGTGCATTTTGTTTCCTGAGAAAATGCTTCTCTCATGTAGTGTTGGTTTCCTTTTGCTCAGAAAGTCCTGTAAATTATTGACAATATGCACAGTAGCACCAGAGTCAATCCACCAGCTATTAATAGGAACATGTAACATATTACTTTCAAGTGAAACAAATGACATGTTACCTTTCTTCTCTAACCAATTCTTGTACTTGATGCAGTCTGACTTCTTATGCCTATTTTTCTTGCAAAAGAAACACTTTATAGGAGCTAAGCTAGTCTGTGCAGTTTGAGAATTAGCTTGAGTTGTTGACTTCTTCTTGGCACTCCTTTTCATTGAACTTTTTTTTATGCCAATTTTACCAACCCCAGAGTGAGAAACCATATGTGCACTTTGCAACTTCTCACCCTTCATCCTTTCCTCCTCTTCAACACACTTAGACATCAATTCATTGAATGTCCATTCATTGTTATGTGTGTTGTAACTGATCTTAAAAGGAGTATATTCAGCTGGTAAAGAGGTCAAAGTAAAGAATACCAAGAATGATTCAGAAATAGTCAACTTCATGTCATTCAACTGAGAAGCAATGTTCCTCATTTCTAACATATGCTGGCGAATGTTACCCCCTCCTTGATATTTCATAGATATTAACTTCGACATTAGGGTGCTGGCTCTGGCTTTATGAGAACTGACAAACTGAGCCTCAACCGCATCCAAGAACTCTCTCACCGATCTACAAGGTGGGATAGCACCACGTATGTTCTTAGCGACCCTTGATTGCAAAAGCAACAAACTCAGTCGGTTAGAACGCTCCCACTTGTCAAAGTACACTATTTCATTATGTGTACTTTCTGGTGTAAGAGGTGGTGGCTCAGGTCGCCTCAAAGCCATATACAGATCCATGTACCCCAATGTAAACACAACATTTTCTTTCCATTCAGCATAATTCGAATCATCAAGTAACGGGATAAAATTTGAGTCATTAAAATAAATTGAACCAGGCACTGCAGATGACAAAAGACATCTATAAGTTGACATGCATTATATGAGACAAACCATATGGAACAGTAAACCAAATAAAAGGCTCTTTATGTCTACTAATTTCAAGACAAATACCCGGGGTCATTAGGATACTACTTTGGTAATATACCTAATACGCATATGTATTCCGTCTTAACTTTATCTAGTAAAAGTAGGAAATGTAAATCCAAACGATAGTTAAGCATAACACCTTTGGGTGTAAATCCAAAGGATCTATTTTCTTATTTTACTCTACTTATTCTCCTGAACATAACACACTACCTTTGGGTAATTATGTTACTTCAAATGAGAATAAATACAACATGAAACACTAATGTGTCTTTAAATCATGCGTAGTCACTTTGGTGAGGTATAACATGATTTAACTAATCATAGGCTTCTTACATTAGCGTTATCATACAACTTTATGATCATGCAATAGAAATTCACCTTAGCATAATCCTAAACTAAACATGATACAAAAATATAATATGTCATAATAACACATTTAAAATGAAACATACGAATCACATGAATCATTTCTGCATAATCAACTTAATGCTATCTAAGTTATTCATTAAAGTTTCATAAAACATAATGAATCGGTCCCGTATCGATCTAAAATGATCGAACCAATCCATTAAACACCTTAAATAAGCATAAAACCACATAAACCAGCATCCTCTAGCTTAGAACCAGTGTCGTATCAGTCCTAAATGGATCGAACCGGTGGAAAACTAGATGAACCTGTCCGAAAAGGGAAAGAACCGATCTCAAACAACCCTGAATCGGTTCTAAGAGATCCGAACTGGTTCTAAAACTGAATGAACCGGTCCGAAATCAACTGAACCGGTTCAGAAAAGATCCGAATCGGTCTCAAAATGTTCGAACCGGACCTGAAACAGACCGAATCGGCTCTGAAATGGACCGAATCGGTTCTGAAACGCACCGAATCGGTTCTGTTTTGAATTCAGACCGTATGGATACGGTTCGGGTCCGACCGGACCCGATCCGAAGAAAATCAAAACGGGCAAAAAAATGCGGGCGGGCTGTAGCGAAAACTTTTTTTTTTTATTAAAATCTTTATTTGATCTGGGTCGGGTCAGGAATGACCCGACCCGGGTCCGACCCGCCTCCCGCTTCCGCCCTACCGTCTCCCGTTCGACCTGTGGTTTCAGGCAACGAAGAAACCGCCGCTCGCCTACAACGGCAGAGAACGGCGGTTTCACCTCCGGTAGTCCTCCGGAGGCTTTGGGTGGGAGCCGACAGATCTCACAGCGCCGCCCGACGATGGCGAAGCCACCGGCAGGCCTCTAACCGGCCGACGCCCTCTCTTTGGTCGCCTGTCCCTGTGCCCTAAGTTTCCAGATTTGGTCGTTGTTGAAATCGGTAGCGGCGGCGGCGGGAAAGCCACCGTCGACCACCAGTGGGTTCGCCGTCGTCGGACGACCCTGACGACACCCGCCGGTGCTCTCCCTCCATTAACGCCGCCCTCCATCGGAAGACCAATGCCTTCCCCTCTCCCTCTTTTCCATGTTCCTCTGTTTCTGTGGCTGCAATGGGGCGAGGAGGAAACGACCGACCATCGGGCGTGCGAGATGGCCGACCATCGGCCGCGCCTCTCGCACGCCTACGCTTGCAATGGAAGCCATAACTCCCATCGTCGCCCTCTCAGTGCCCTTCGAACAGAAATCAAAGGCACGGCACAGCAGAAACATGGTGTGGACCCATAACCCATTGTTGGAGCTTTGCGATGAACAAGATAGCGAACAAACGAAAAACGCAGAAATCGAAAACAAGCATTCATGATTCATGTGTTTCGTAGAGGGCGGAAGAAGAACCTGTAGAGGCGACCGCCGACTGAATGTCGGCGGCTGTGGGAAGAACGGCTACAGTCCCCAAAGAGTCGTTTCCCAGCGGCATTGGCGGCGGCGGTGGCGGCAATGAGTTTCTCTCCTCAGCCATAGCAGCCCAGTGATGAGGACAGGCAACTCACGTATGGCTGAGGGGACCGATTACCTAGACCGGATTAACTTGATGTGTCTCACACCATCACAAGACACAATATTTATACTTGAGGGTCCGAAACGGATATGGACCCGTATCGACGCAGGACTATCCAGATGGGAAAATCCCAACAGATTTTAGATCCACGGTTTTGTAATATTATGTATTACGTAGTGAATGCTAAATCTATAAAATTGTAATTGAGGTCAAATCAAACCAAGATGCACTGATCTTATATCCACATGGTTCTCATATTGCTACGGAATTAATCCAAAGCTATCAAAACCAACCTTGAGCAGAGCAGTTTCCAATAACAGAAAAGAAGTGGCATATATAAAATGTCGCTTTTGACTTAGCCCTAAAGGGTTGATACCCATAGTTAGAAATGGGTAACCAATTGGCCTTATATCAATATCTGGTTCAACCAGTTATGCCAAACCCCCTAGATCACTCATCTACACAATTGAGCTAGCCTTACCAATCTCTAGTCTAACAAGCTATGCCAAACTCTTTGGTTTGTTCGTCCCTAGGATAGAACATTACCAAGTTATGTCTCAAAAGACATAAAATAGCTGGTCAGGCTAAGACTTGTAAAAAGACACTTGTTAATCGAGATGTGAAAGCTAAGTTAAAGAATGTACTTTTGCTATGGCTGACACCTATATAACCTAAAACATAGGAGGTAAGGAGAATGACAGGAGAGCCTTTGAATCGGTTTTCCAACTTATGAGTTGTTAACCTCTCGCCTAAAACATATGAATTGTAGGTCCCTCGTACCATATTTAGTTTCTTGGTTACCATTGGTGACATGAGACTTATTTTGATAAGTTGTTTTGTTAAAATAAAGTATATAAATTGCTTTAGGAATGAGTATATCGTAAAACAAAAAGAATTCCATTATTAAGTTTTAAAATCTGTGCCATCGTGTCTCTCCCTCTCTCTCCCTCGCTTAGTCGAGGAAAAATAAAGCACAACTATAACGGGTTGATTTTCACGTTCTGTGCATGAGTTTTTTGGCGGTTCGGCTGCCGGCATGTTAGAAAGTTCCGACCTGCCGGCCGGCAGGTTATTTTGGTTTTAAATTAAACAAAACGTTGAGAAAAGCCAGTGAAGCAGCTCTGACGCATTATTTTCACGTTATTTTAGGGGCATGAACATTGAAAAGCGCCTTCCTTCCTAGTCGGTCGCGTGACCATATCTGGACTGCTAAGACCAGGAAGCGATCGGGGAGTCGAAGCGTTCGAATCGGTAATCGAGTTAGAGAAAGCAAGCAGCGAGCGACTTCTTCCATTTATCCCGAAGCGAGTAGTTCTCAATCGCCTCTGCAGTTATTTTCCACTCTTTAAAATCACTTCCTTCGTCGAGGAAACGGGGATTTATGGCGTCTAGACACCACTACCGATCGGAAGGCGGCAGGAGACACCCTACAAACCAGAAGAAATTCGTGCCCAAATCACAGAACGCATCGAGTTCTGGTGATTCGACTCCTAACGCTTCGTTCACGTCTTCACTGAGGGAGAATTCACGCAAAGTTGATGATGGGTCGTCAAAAAAAACAGCAGATTTCCAATCTGATGGCGGGTCGATTTCCTCGAACCAAGGTGAGCACGACGAGCCTCGAACCGGGTTAACGGAGAGACAGGTGAGGTTCGTGAACTACTTGCCGCAAGACGAGGCGGTGGCCATCGGCCTTGGGGCCGAGGACGGCGGGCTTGATCCCGTTGAGTCGCAGAAGGTGGTCGACCTTATGAACGAGGAGCTCTCTCGGTTATTGAAGATGAAACCTCGTCAATTCTGGAAAGAGGGTAACTGTTTTCCTTTCTTCTTGCTTGTTGATTCGTTGGTTTGTAAATTTAGTCTAATTTCAGCATCAATGGGCATAAAGAGAATTAGGTTTCTTGTTATTTCTTTTCGAAGTTTTGTTGTAATTGGAACTCATGATGCTTATCTATGCAATCGTTTTATACTTATTTCATCCATAGTAGTCTCTGTTTTATTTAGAGAACTCAGCACGAAAAGTGTAGGATTTTATTGTGCCCGACATCGGTCGTCCTCATTATCATAGTTGTTATGTGCTACTGAGGTTCGTATCTTATTTCCTTCCAAATGAATGGTAAGACATACTTCGAGTCTTTTCTTTGTTCCTGCTGACGCTTGTCCAGGTAATGGTTAACATGAATAGTTGTGTGATTTTCGCATGGTACGTAGTTTCATTGAAGCTACTGCCTACTATTAATATTCATACTGAAAATGGATCATTTCTGCTCTTCTCTACAAATGTGCCTGATTGATGCAAATTGCGATCCACATGCTTTTCAAGATATTCAGTTGTGCTTCTGTGTACCATTGATGGTTCTGATCCTGTTCAGCCAATTCAATACTGTCTTCTACAAGGTCGTGTTGCTATAGGGTCTAACTACAGAGAGAACTTTTTGTTAGTCAAACAAAGCTAGTTTCCAACGCTTGTCTAAAAGGATTTGTAGGAGTGAATGCTGATGCTGAAAGCAGAGTACGTCTCTGTGTGTTCATTAAGTCTATATTAGATCAGTTGGCTGGATAAATTTGATGGGAACTATCAGGTTCTGGCGTACAACCTATCCTTCTTTCTTCCATCCACATATCCATGGCCATCCTTTTCCGTTGAAATGTGCAAGGACGGTAAGAAGTATAGGCAAGGAGGACATGGAATGTCAGCTCTTTAGCCAAGACTCAGTGGCTTCTGGGGGCGAACCCAAGTTGGCATGCAAAAGATAAACATGGCAACAGAGAAGAGACAAATAAATAGAAGAGAACCATCCTGGGAAAGGACCGAGAGCAAGGGCTTCTGGTATATGTTTATCAATGCTTAACCATTCATTCTTCAATATGTTAATCTGTATCCTACTATTACCAAGCTCTGCATTGACAACCACATGTATGCCTGTTGAACAAGTCTGTTAGACCCTACCTATTGTCTTTACTCTTTACCTGGTCTTAAGAAACAGATTGCTTTGTTAGGGGTATCTCTAATTTAAGGTAGTGTTTCACTTGTCAAATGGCATTCTTCATATGGTAAATGCTTTACTGGAGTAGACATCTTTCTATTGGATATGTACATCCATAATGTGCCCGCATAGTGCATATTTCTGTTATACTATCTTGATAGTTTTTACTCTGAACTTTTTTTTTTATTACAATTTCTTGAACTTATTGAAACTAATATTATGTTTATAACATGTGTCACAAATTCACAAAATCATGTTTTTCCTCTCCAGTTGCTAGAGAAAGTTCTGTACATGACTTCTTGGATAGCTTTCTACAGTTCCGGAGCAGATGGTATGACTTTCCTCATCATGGGCCCAAAGAAACAGTTGCTGGGGTGATAGTTGGGGAGACTGAGCTAAGCCGTCGTGTCTTCATGTTCTTCTATCGCCTGTTAGTTCAGCTTTTATTTGGTTATGAATCTATGATGCTTTGACCTGTTTTTTCATTCATGTTTTCATGAATGATTTGCTGAATCCTGGTTGTATGATGTAGATCTTCTAACAAAGATCCTGGTGCCCGCGCTAGCGATAGCCTGACTCCCAAGGAGCACACAGGTATTCAGTTTTGCCATTTATATTCTGAAAACTCATAAATAATCTCTTTAGGATGGTCACATTAGGGAACACTTTTGTGTTCACTCAGTATCACACATTGTCAGTCTTTATTGTCTTTCTTTATTATCTGTGCAGCCCTGTTGCAAGAAAGCAAACTGCTTGACTTGCCAAAATTGTTAGATATATGTGCCATCTACTATCACGACAACGAAGAGCTGACAAGGTCATTGGTAAGTGAGTAGCACCTGTCTTCTAGATGTCTAGCTTGTTTAACACTGTCTTTATCTTGTGGGATGAAAAAATCATTGTCTGTGTGGGAAGAAACAGACAATTAATAACTCGTTGGTGCTTCTTGAATCCTGACTGAAGATGTCATTGACTGCAAGTTTTCCATGCAGGGCAGCTCAAAGGCGCCGAGAGTGTGCCATAGTAGAATCACTTTAGTCATGTAATTTTAGTCATGACTGCATGTATATTTATGGGTATAATTATTGTAGTATAGGTACTTGATAGTTTATTCTGAGCTAACACAGAGCTAACTCTGGTGTCTTTGTAAGATGCTTATACCTCTGGTGTCTTTGTAAGATGCTTGTACCATAATCCTGTTGACTCAGTTGGAAACCCACTTTAATTTTGCCTAACTTTAATTTGCTTACACATTCTGCAATAAATAAGATGCCTACCAGAGACCAAGATCTTAGTCCAAAGACCGGATGCTAATAGCCAGCATAATGGGTCAAATAGATGGACTATTTTTTGGTTAGTACTTAGTAGAAGTAAAACTGTTGCTAGAAACAGAGTTCAGCATCGGACCTTGTAGTAGATCTAGATCTAGATCTAGTGGATGATTGTAGATCCTGCCCGTTTGTCAAAGCCAGGACATGCCTACTTCAGCCACTAAGGAGGCATATTCTTCTGGAGTCTGGACTCAAGCTGGATTTTGTGAGGCTGCTCAAAACCCAATTCTCAGCCTCTAAGATTGATCATATCGGGCATCATGGTCTTTCTATAATGTCATCAATTTAGTATCTGAAAGGCAGAAGGACGTTCTCACTTTTCCATCCATTGAGGTTTATTTACATGCATTTTTTTTTTGGGTGGGGGTGGTGGTGAGGGGGAAGAGAGAGTGATTATATCTTTCCTACATGATACATTTCTGAAGAAACAGAATTATATCTGGTAAAATATTTCTGGTTTTATGATTGGATTGCACATTTTTCTATGCATTAATTTCTTATTAATATGCTATTTTCATTAACGAGAAGTTGTTGAGCAGGTTTCAAATGCAATGAGATCTCAACCTTGGCTCGTCGAGAATTTAGTAGATGCAGTGAACCATTTTCTTAGGATTGTCCATACAATGCATAAGCGCTGCAGCTCAGTATTGGAGGTACTGTATGCAAAATTTGCATCATGACCGTGTGCATGTTTTGCTGTTGAAATTTGTCCATCTTTTTCAGCATAACTTATTCAAATGAAAAGCTTCCTCCACAAAAACCATGGTTCTTCCTTTATCATTTGTCAACTTCCACATTTTCAGAATTGTGCTCAAGAGAGTTTTTTTCATGATCTCAAACTTTTGCCCCTCATGCTCACTGTAAGGTGTATCTTTTGATAATAGTGCCTACATTCTCCCAGTTTTCATGTTTTGGCTTGAATTAGCAGTAACTGTATCATTGCTGGAAGTTTTACTTTTGCTTAATAGTTTGTGAATTATACAAAGTGCTTGTAATTCATTTCCCAGCTCTTTACAATGTGCAGGTTCTTTTTGCTGCTGGTAGTGATGAAAGAAATGGTCATACTCAGCTTCATGATGATTTTTTGGAGGCATGTGTTTGAATCAACAGGAGTTATTGGCTAGTAGATATCAAAGTTTGTCTCTTCGTTTTGTTAAATATCCTTTTACACAGTTGTTCTCATGGATTTCCAGGTAATGGACTTCATTAATGATGCAGTCTCAACTCTTGATGCCTTTGTGGATGCATACGAACCTGCAGCAGCATCTTTCTCATATCCTGTGGAAACAAGGTATTGCCATCTCTAGGTTTGCCAGCTTGTGGTATTTTATATGTGAAATATTTTACGTAACTTTGGTTTTAATATCATTGACACCTTTTTCTGGTGTTTCAGTGATGGCCACGATGAGTTGCTTACCACACTTGCAAGATTACATGATTCACTTCTGACTTCTTTAGAACAGGGATTTGCACTCATTTCGACTACCAATGTGGACAAATTCGAAAGCTCTTTTAATGCCATCGCTCCTAATATTTCTCTTTGCCTGACTATGTTGTCCACACGGATAGTAAAGTTTGGTTGGAAATTACTGGACTTCTGTTATTTAAACCAGTCACCAGCTGAAGTTCATTTGCTCACTAACTCCACAAAGATGTTCCCTGCCAAATTTGAGGACCCAGGAATAAGGGGAGATATTATCTTGCAAGTTTTACGTGAGCTTAGCATGGGAGTCTCGTATGAACTCCAGGAGCACCATGGGAGAAAAACATTTATTCAGGGATTTGAAAAGAATTTCAAAATTTTGGCTAGGATGGAGACTTTGCGGAATGATGGTAAATACCTCAGTACCTTGAGCTTAGACTTGATTGTCTATTTCTGTGTGATGTTTAAGTTCAAGAGGTCAGATGTGCAACTCTGGTGCTTTTTAGCATGCTTTTCCTTATTTAGTAACCATTCATAGTGTCATCTTTGGAGATTACCATAGTGGCCATGTCAAGAAATGTTATGATGTGGTTTTGGATATTGAAGCTACAATCTTACCAGTTCTGCTCGATAAAAAATGAGCTCAAAATTGTAAATGATACTTTATGGTAATTATTATTGTCTCATGCACACGCGCTACTGCAGTATGATCAAGGGGGGAGGAGATGGTGGCTTGGGGTGGGGGGTGCAATGGGGGAACAGAGCTGCAGTATATGTGATATGTTTGAGAAACCTAAGAACTTGCACAAGTTTGCTACGTACTGCTTGTACGCATCGAGAGTCATTGCTTGAATTTGGCTGTATCGCAAAAAGTGTAGTGAAAGGCGAGGTGCAGAATACCTCCAGACAACCTTGAAGCAAGCAAGTCTAAAAGCATTAAAATAAGCTTCAAATTAAGGCTAGTAGACAAAAAACAATAATGTTCATGTAAACAAAAGTTTGTGCATTGTCATCTAGCACAGCATGGTATGTGATGTTAAATATAAGCCACAGGGATGGGTGTTTGCTTCAAGGTGTAAGCATCTTGGACTTTCAATTTACAGCTTTAATCTCAGGGAAGTTGCAGACTTGCAGCATTGTCTCAAGGCTAGGTGCAAATGACATGTTTTGAGTGAGCTCGTGATAACATTGCCGCTTGGCAGGAGACACATGCATTTAATACACAGAATGAATTTTGTGCTGTTGTGGGTTCTGAAAAAGTAATATTTATATCAATCAGCATGCTCTGTTAAAGTGTTATTTTCCTGTACTGTTAGTTGCAGCAATATTTTGGTGATCAGCTTAATTTTTATTTCTTGATGTATCAAGACAGGCTGGGGCATCCATAAACAGATGCGTACAAGTGCAACTGTTTTGTGAATTAACTGTATTTTGTTTTTCCCTTTTTTTGACATTTCATTTCAACTGATTTCAAACTAGTTGTTATTATTTGGCATTTCATTGCAACTGATTTTCTTCCTCTTTTCACAGGATGGATTTTCTTGGATGATGAACAGTGGAAAAGTTTACAACTGCTTGTGGCAAGAAATCCTTCTGATCTCAGAGAAAATAATCCCGTGGAAGAAATTCACTCATTGAGTGAGAAAGTGCAAGCAGATGAAGAAAGAGTTATCCTTGAATCCAGGATCAGTCAAATAAAGGACCTTTTCCCTGATTATGGCAAGGGGTTTCTCTCTGCTTGCCTCGAAGCCTATAATCAAGATGCAGAGGAGGTGATTCAGAGAATACTTGAAGGAACTCTGCATCGAGATTTAAAGTCTCTTGATGTCACTCTTGAAACATTTCCACCACCTAAAATTAGCAGGAAGGATAAGGGAAAGGGAGTGTTGGAAGAGCCAGTGACTGTACCGTCCTCCTCCCCTGTGTTTGCAGCCAAAACCAACCAAGGATCATCATCCTCTGTGAGCATTGGCTTATCAGACAGAAATACCAAAGAATCAACTTCTAATTCTTTGCATGGGAGGTTTGTGAGAAAGCAGAAAAATGATGAGGTTAATTCTTCATTTTTAGATGACAAGGGTGCTAAAGATTCCGAACAGACTGCCGTTCTTGCTTCACAGTATGAATATGAAGATGAATACGATGACTCGCTTGATGACTTGGGCCTTAGTCTGGTTGAATCTGGATACGAAGAAGCGGAGTCTCTTGGAGATGGGGTCGCTTCAAAACGAGGTAGTTCCACTCCGTCCGAACATGTGAATGCGGGAAGAAATTCCAACCTAAGATGGGGTCAAAAGAAAACCCAGTTCTATGTGAAGGATGGTAAGAATTATAGTTACAAAGTCTCCGGTGGAATTGCTGTAACCAACGCCCAGGAGGCGGCTTTGGTCAATCAAGTTCAGCGGGAGACAATTCACGGGCTTGGCCGTGGCGGCAACATCCCGTTGGGGGCAGTCAAGGCTCTAATGGATTCAGGCGGTCCGGACCAAGCCTCCGATAGTGTAGAAGCAGCAGGTGGAAGAAATTCAAACAGAGGACGTGGTCGAGGAAGAAGAGGTGGACGCAATCATTACCAGAAAGATCGTTCAATGAAGAAACATTTCTCTGGACTAACTGGCTATTAAGAGTGCTTTTCTCCATGATTTTTTCCAAAATTATTTTTTTCCTTGTTAAATAATTATAATTTTTTGGAGTGAAGTGTATAGACTTTTGAGTAATATTGCATCGTTAGAGATGTTTTGCTTTTGTTTTGTAATGAAACGTATATGATATATATATATATATATATATATATATATATAGAGAGAGAGAGAGAGAGAGAGAGAGAGAGGTCTATTCCAGGCGAGCATAGACATCTCGATATTTGGTTTTGCATGCTTTTATACTTGTCCTGATCTTGTTGTATATACGATTTCCTAATTGATTTGGTAGTGAAAATATGTTTTATTAAACTTTGACGCTTAGATATGTCTTGGGCCAATAGAAAAATGCCTACGTAATGAAAAAAACTTGGTGGTCGAAATCCACCCAAACCAATTCGAAACAAAATGAGCAGTGGTGGAGCCGTTTAGTGTTCTGATCAGGTCCACAACTATTGAACTTGAATTTAGAAAAAAACTTTATCCATCTTTTTTATTAACCATGCGGAATTTAAGTGCGCTGTTTCACTAAAAAAAGTTGTAACTTTGAGCATTTGGATGTGCGATACAACACTTCTACTCTTTTTGTTTTATTGTTTTTATAATCTAATTACGACCATCCCGATAAGGATTCTTGAACCAGTGAATCGGAGGTACCCATTTTTTTTGCATCCTTTGTCAAATTTAGGTTATAGATCAATTCTGAATTAGCTTTCTGGACTAACAATAGAATTTGAAGGCTCTCTAGTCCGTTGTTTCTTCGGCATTTCCGATTTCCAGGGTACTTCACTCTAGCATTACTATCAATCTGACCACTGGAAAGGAAATTAGAGAAATGGATGACTAGAATTTTTATTCACAGGAAGGACAGCGTTCTTTGCATTGTTCAATGTAAGGAAGATATGGCCATCTGAAAACGTTTCTCTGAGCTCACCTTAGAAGCATTGTGAGGCTCAGAGAGCCGTGGCTGATTGAACTCATGGAAGACATTGCAAGTTTGAAAATGGTCCTAGTGATGGAATTTTGAGAAATTGAAAGCTGGCAATCCATGGACAAAAAAGATGGGAACCTCCAACATGACGCAATAGGATATCCAAACCTTTTATTGCATTGATGATACCGAGTCCAAGGATTTGTGGCGATTGTAGGAAATAGGCTTTCTGATTTTATGACAAGAACAGTGATAAGGTTGCATGTGATTCAGAAATTGTTTCATGCATTCTTCCACTTAGGAAAGCCTGAATAGAATGGTTTAAATTGGAATTGAATTTGAGAGAGCGGCAAAATTTTCTGATGCTTTTTGGCGATTTGGTTGCTGTACATTGGCAGCAGTAGCAAGTCCTGTTTCTGTGAAGAATTTGAGAAGAGAGTTGCTTGACATATCTATATGATTGAGAAGATTGTGCACCATTCTTATAGCCGATCAAGCTTGAATAATCTACTTTGATTCTTCAGAATGGCGCTGCTGTGCCCCGGAGTCCTTATCAAGCTTTTACAGAATATGAACTCGCCGGAGAATGCAACAGCTGACCAAAGATCATCCCTCTTGCAGATCATCAGCATCGTTCCAGCACTGGGAGGAAACGATCTTGAGCCAAACCAAGGTTTCTACTTGAAGGTCTCGGATTCTTCACATGCTACTTATGTTTCTTTGCCTGCAGAGTACCAAGAAATGATTCTCAACGATAAACTGCAGCTAGGACAATGCATTTACGTACGTCAACTGGAGCCTGCAACTCCTGTTCCAATTCTCAAGGGGATTAGGCCACTCCCTGGTCGCCATCCTTGCGTTGGAACTCCGGAAGATATCATCGCTGCCCAATCCTCAGGGTTCTATGATCCATTTTCAATGCCCTCTCTATCAGTTGACGACGAGAATTCTGATGATCAGAAGATTGTGGATGATGATAACTCCATAGGATTGAGCGCAGAGAAGAACGGTCCTCAAAGTTTAGAATTAGGTGCAGAGTACAGTGGCAGCAAAAGATGGGAGAGCATGGGGCCAGACAGGAATAAGATCAGACAGCCTTCAAAGAAGAAATTGGACAAAACAACTTCAATGAAGTTTAGAAGTAGTGACTCCGAGACTATAGTAAAGAAGAAGAGCCCGAGGAATTTTAGATCAATTCCTACCTCACCAATTCACGATGTCTTTTCCTCAAATGCATCGGGCAAAGGTCTGCGAAAAGCATCGTCAACTCCTTGTTCTGATGCAGAAGCGGCTTACCCTCCTCGTCGATCAACGGAACAGTGTGCACCAGCTTCGAATACAAGGCGGACTCCAAAGCAGAAAATACCTACTCCTTCTATACTGGATATTTTTCAAGGGCAGAATTTTGAGCCAAAAGCGCTTAGGAGGAGCTGGGATGGAGCAAGTGACGCAAGGACTAGAGAACGGTTGTCCAAATCTGTCAAGCGACCAAAATCCCACCGTTCAAGCGTGAGTCTCTCCCATCCCAATTACTTACTATCTTGCATTGCTCTTCGTAAGTTCTGTATGAATTGGAAGCTCTTTCGTCTGACCGGATTATAGCAAATCCGTCATGAAGAGCACAAAAATGACAACCAAGGAGAGCAAACAGGACTAAACCGCTGGCTGAGATCTTCATACAGAAGAAAGAAATACATGGATAGAAAAAAAATTCAATTCATAGAACTGACATTGGTCTTCCGAATTAAGATCTTGCTCGGATTAACTCTTAAATAAATTTGAGGAATATACCAAATATTGGTCATTAACTCGCACGTATGAACTAGTCTAGCATATGACAGTTGGACAGATAGTTTAGCCGGAGTAAAATCACCTTTGCAGTTTCACAATGCTGAGGATTACCGCTTGTTTTCCCAATGAGCCTCTGTCTTATTTGGATGATTCGATTTCTATTTTCTTGTTGACAGTTGCAGGCTTCTCCTATTCGCTCGCATGACAGGTTTCACAAGGACGACAAATTAAATGGTACATCGTTTAGAAGGAGGGAGGCAGAGAGAACTTTAAAATTGGCAAGTACTTTGATTAAGAAGGCTCCTGTTGTAAATAAAACATGTGAAGAATGCATTGATCCAGCTGCGGCTTCGAAATTCAGTAAGAGCATCACCGTTGTTCCGTGGTGTTCAGTACCAGTAAATCTTGCAAAGCTAGGGAAGGTAATTTGCTTTTAGTTGTATTGTATACCGTTAAAAATGTTGGAGGAGTTCTCATAATCGAGTACAACGATGTCAGGAAGTCTCAAAGCGCAGAGATGCAGCACTGCTTGCTGCCGTGGATGCCTTGCAAGAAGCTTCTGCCGCTGAGAGATTGATTCGGTGCTTGAGGTAATGGCAGCACAGAGTGATATTTTTTTCCTGTTACCTTGTTTTCAGAAAACTGCATGTTTGAGTTTCCAGCTATCAACCTCTGAAAAGAATTACGACTTTTCTTTTAGCTTATCGTAGCATTCTGTCCTTTCAAAGTTATGAAAATCTAAATTCTGTCCTTTAGTGTCAAACTGGTTCCTAGTGATCCCAATCCAAAAAATTCTTGGCGCCTGATGGATTTAATGAATTTAGTGCATATTAATGACGTCTGACCTGGGAGGCCTTTCAGATGGTTTCAGAAAGGTTCAGTACTTTCTGGAAAGGTTCTTGATGAGAGTGCATTGTCCTGTTTTTGTTCCAGCCTCTCTGAATGGCTTTTGCTTGCAGTCTCGAAAACCAACTTAAACAAAAATGCACAGTAGCAGGCAGACATGCTTAGGCTAGCTTGCTGGGAATATCAATTGGAACCCTATGAATCACAATTCTGGTTTACCGTTGTTGCTACATGCTGTTTTCCACTAAAAATAATGATCTATGGGCTGCAGATATTTGACAGATGATGCAGAAGAGCGATGAGCTTAATTTACTCGCCAAGTACTGCAAATTGTGCAGGACTTAAATTTAAAATGTAGAATTTCCGTCAATAGTTTAGGTCCAACAACTGTAATGAGGCTCCATAACATAAAATCCTTGGCTGGACAGAAGTTGCGTCATTGTCATCTCTAAGCAAATCAAAGCATTAGGAGCATGAATCCTGCAACATGGAAACTTCAGAGTTCAGAGTGACATTGATCAAGTTCCTCTTCCTCTATCTCTTCATCATTTTGTTTACCAGGAAATAATGGCAAAGTCTCGTCACCCTTTGCTTCTTCCAACAAAGAATTAATCTAACTAATTGAGGCTGACATCATTTTGCACTTCAGTGCATTCACAAAGCTGCAATCAACAAGCGAAGAGAGTGATCCTCAAACAACAGTCGAACAATTCTTGAATTTCCATGATGAACTAGCACAGGCTGTGCAGATGATACAGTCACTAGCATTAACCAGCTCACAGAGAACGATAGAGCACGGGTCCATCAGCTCAGATGAAATTAAAGAAGCATTCACAGTTTCATTGGACACAAAAAAACAAGCTGCTTCATGGGTAACAGCTGCTGTGGTGTCAGATCTTTCTCCACTACAAGCAACGTGCAACGGTTCAACAAATGTTACAGAAAGAAATGTAAGTTATGTGTCATGCTGCGGAAAAACAAGCAAAGGCATTTCCGAGTTTATCAAAAACACAAAGAATGGTGAAGTCAAGGGCCTCGACATTATAATGGAGAACCCACCTTGGGAAAAAGGACTTGCTCTGATGGAAGCTGCAGACCTGGCAAGCTCATTGCAGTCTGAGTGTAGGACTTGGTTCCTAAACTACATTGAGAAATGTTTGGATGAAATCACAGACAAAAAATTGTCAACCACTGTGGACACCCAGATTTCTGGAGTTCTCTGTCAGCTTAAACGGGTTAATGACTGGTTGGACAGGGATGGTTCTGAAGATGTTGCACCGCCTTCAGATGAAGAAGCCAGCTCCTGTGGGAGGGTCCGGAAGAAAATTTATGGAGTTCTGTTGGAGCATGTCCAGACTGCAGCCATTGCTTTAGAGAATCTGAGCCTGACTGCTTCACAGGAGTTGGAGGTGAAGAAAGGGAATAGAAGTCTTTGAGGAAAACAACTCTGGTCGATTTTGAGGCTTCAATTTTGTGTGAGGTAGTTGGACCTCATCGGGGAATGCCAAAATTAGTAAGATCAGAGCATTGACAGAAGAAAGAAGGCAGTACAATATCAGCAGAGTATAACAAGCTTAACTGATGAAAGAGAATCATAAGTTTCTATCGAATCAATCTATCCAATGTGATTCCAGCGGAAGATCTCCCAGGGCAGGTGCAGGGTGATTTTCTAAAATTTTAAATGAAGCTGTGCAAAATTAAAGGTAGAAGGTTGTATAATACCTTATACAAGTTGAAGGCAGGATCAGTGCTTAAATTCTTTGAGGACCAATGAGCATGAAATTTCACATGAACCATAAACGACAGCCAACTACAACCACTGACACAAAGCTAAAGATTCAGCAACTTGATATCAGTTTCATGGATCCTCAACAGAAGATACCTTCACAAAAGTCAAGGCAAAGCAGGGGATGTTCTGACCTGTATTTATCCAATCCATGAGTACCAGAAGTTGAAAATTCCATGTATTTTAGTATTTTTCCTGCAACAGAAAAACCTACTCAGATCATCTCCGAACTGCTTTGGTCTTAAAAGCAAGATTCGTTACTTATGAATGTAAAAACTGATAAAGATGCTGAGGTTAACCTTTTGTTTGACTGCCCATTTTCTGGTAGAGCCAACCTTTAATGCTATGAAGTATGAACTGATGAGATGCGAAAAATTTAAGACCAAGAGGTGAATCACTTGTTGGCTAAGACCTTTCGCACCTTTTGAGAGAAAAAAAGAGGAATAAAAAGCTAAATTAAAATACAGTGCTCGAGAGGTTTCATGTTTAATAAGTTGAATTAAGAATTCAGTTTCTACTTAAATAAGGCCTACCTGGTTTCCAGCGCATCGGTCATATCTAAACACTGAAAATGTGTTATTCTTGCTCAGTGTATTGTGAATTGCATTATTAATATATCTGATCCATAGTTCAGGCATTAAGTGTTTTTCTTCCTTTACCATAAGGTGAGCTGTAGTCCAACCAGTTCTTAGGAGTGTTGACACTTGGTGCTTTGTGGGATTAAAACATCCTGAGGTGTCTTCCAAGGTATTGAAAACAGACAAAGTAGAATACAAACCAGACATATCTACTCAGACTGATCAGATCATTGACATCCGTATCTTGCATAAACTAAAACATGCTACCCACCATTGTTTGTGTCAAAGGCTGATTGTTCTGGAGGTACCTCTTCTCTACTGTCAGTAGTAGCTTGAGCAATATTATTCTGAAAAGTTTGAACACATACATATCAAAGTTGCGTCACTGCTGTGCTCGAATTCTTTGGCAACTTGATGCAACACGGAATTGTAAATAAAGAGAAAAATGAAGGGAAATCGAGCAGATGAAGATGTCTTCACAAGCAACTGCACATTTTTCCATCAATTCTGACAGATTATGTGCATGCACAACAAATAGTATCATAAAGACAAAATGACATGCATCTTGATCCTGCATACTTCAACAAGAACATGAATTTTTTAATAATGAAGGCTTTTATAGGACTTCATTCCTAACCGTACACTATATTTGGACAAAGAAAATAACTAATCTGCTACCAGTGATGCATTAGATAAGATGAACTGTGTGGACAGAAATGTTATGTCTTGCCCCAAGATCTTAAAAAGGAAGACAACTGAAAACATATGAAAAGCGGACTTATTGTTATTTCAAGCCCCAAGAAATTTTCTAGAATATTGTTTTTAGTCTTCTAAACTTTGCCCGGCATGAAGAATACAGACACGAGGAAATGAGGCAGGATGTGATGCGGCCTGCAAGAGAAGTAACGAGATATCCATCATTGTGGTTTCATTTGCAACTATCAGTCACTCAATACCAAATTGAATTCTGCATAGGTCTGAGCTGAAGAGGGAATCATAATTAAGCAGTTGAAGCTTAAACCTCTCGCCGCACAATTAAACATTTTCACTGCTTATTTATCATTGATAGCATTAGCCTTTGTCACAAGTTCTCGAACCAATGTTATCCATCTTTTACAACACCGAGTCTGAGAGTAAAAAATGAACAGCCATTCCACTGAATTGTAAGTTTTTCGAAGTCCATCTTAAGCATAGAGTAAGCAGACTTGCAACCACATGCTGCGGACTGCAATGCCCAACGTTTATTAAAACTTAAAAGCATATTGTGAAGGTGAATTGCATTGAGCGCGACTTCTGGAAGTCATTTGGCAAAGCACTTTAGCAATAGCTCTACAAAGCAACCCTAAGACTGATATGGACCAAAACCCAGAGATATCATCGGCATCATTAGATTTTTGGTAGCAAGGAGATTATTTCCATATGGTAAGTTGGGGGGGCAGGCAGGCATTCTTGTGAATTTTGGCAAACAATTGAACAAAATCTCGTTTGGAGATAACATGTTTCGTTGAAACATGGTCTGTTTTAATAAATTTTATGTAAATATGAATCCCTCAATCTTAGCTCCAGACAAAAGCAACGCAAGTATGATGCTATTTCTGGGTTTTGCTTTTAACGTCTTCCTGAGAAACGGTTTTTCTGAAGTAATTAATATTCACTAATTCCTACTTAATTTCAACCGACAACATCATAATAGATGCTTTTACTTTTAGGAATAAAATAGTAACCTATTGTTTTCCTGAAGTAACCACAGCACTTAGATCATTTTATTGAAGGATTATTTGCATCAGTAAAGTTGTTGATCTTATAAATTACAAGTTCCAATTAGTTTGTTGCTACTGACCCTATTGTTGGGACGAACCAAAATGTTTGTGAAGTGGATAAATTAATGAAAATAAATAAAAAGGGAAAAGAAATTGACCATGCACGAGTTGGGAGGGCCATGACTTAGACGTTGACTAATTCAAAGTCTGTGATTACTTTGCAGTCTTGCTCAATGGTCCCACTCCTGTATCACGAAGGCCGCCATGAAGAGTCCCCCCGAGATACCACGGGGGTCGCTTTCAGTGGCCTGTCTTCTAAACGGTACCCTCTGGATTGATCTGCTTAGGGTGAAAGAAGCCTTCTCAATTTCCTCAAAATCATCGAGAAAGGGCCCAAAGTCGCGGAATCTTGCTTTTCCCACCTCAAAAACCAGGATTCTACGGTTTGTTCTCATATGAGCATCCCGTTGTCCTTCAACAAGGGAAGTTTATCGGCTACCCACGTCGTAAAAACCGCTAAAAAATTGGTGAAGCTTGATCCATCCTCGCCATTTCTAGTGTTCTGCAGATGGGCATGATCAGACGGTTCGCGTTCATCTTGTTTAGTTATCTTGCTTCCTTGAGCGGTTTTACCGTAGCAAAGTTTGTTGTCGAGAAGAATAGCTTGACTATAACTTCTCCGAACAGTATTAAGGGGACTTATGATAGCGCGATTGGGAATTTTGGTGTGCCGCAGTATGGTGGAAGCATGGCCGGGACGGTTGTTTACCCGAAGGAAAATGGAAAAGGGTGCGAAGTATTTGATCAGTTTGGCCTTTCTTTTAAGTCCAAGCTTGGCGCCCTCCCCAACTTTGTGTTGGTTGACCGTGGAGGTATTATTAAATACTATATCATGAGTGCTACTGTTAGTTTTTTCTCATTCCTTTTGATTGGAGAAGGAACTTCCTTGGTTTGAATTTGATTCTTTTTTTTATTCGTGGTGATGCTTGGGGTACCAACGAGTGTTGCTAATTAGATGTCTGCTTTGACCTGATCTGGAGTTTGCTGGGAACAGTTTTCTTCAAGTAAGGTGTGATCAGCGATGACATACCCAGTTGAGTTGTGGTTGTTAGTTTGTTTCTTTAGAAAATACTTACACAAGAAAACCTAGAGTTGCGGCCTTGAATTGATACTAGGATGCACAACTGAACTAGTTCTGTTGGTTCTGATGCAAAATTCATGGTAATCTATGACGGTGGTAAACACACAGGTTCTCTCGAGCTGCAAATAAGAGAAATCACAAGATAATTCAATTCGCTTTTTTTTTTTTTTCTTTTTTTCTAGCATGTGCATGTGAATCGTGTTTAGTGTTTGCTTACTGGACATGTGCATGTAAATGACTGATAATCTTTGTCCGTTATGTTCCAATTTTGTTCTGTTCTTTTGTTCAGTTGTATGATAACGGGTTCCTCTATTCTTGTAAAAACATGCATCTATTTCAGCGATTCTTAACTTTGAATCAAGCATTCATACTTCATCATGCTTTTTCTATGGATATGTCTGAATGCATTGTGTGTTTGTGTGATCACATCCATAAAATATCTGGAAACCATAGGTGCCCCAGGCAACCTTGAATTCACGAAACTTTAAAACATAAAAATCAGTTGGCAAAATCTTCAAAGAAGTCACTCACCCTCTAAACTGGGCTCGTATCTGATCATCTTCAATGCAATTTAAAATTTTCTCTCTATTTGCATATTGGATGGCTTTGTATCCAACAAATAGTGATCTTAACCTTTAGTAGAGGAAAAGCTTATCCTTGTTCAACTTATAAATTGGACAGATTGCTTTTTCGCGTTAAAAGTTTGGCATGCTCAAAATGCTGGAGCTGCTGCTGTACTGGTTGCAGATGACACCGAGGAGCCCTTGATAACTATGGACTCGCCAAAAGAGGAAGATGAAGCATTAAAATTTATTGAGAATATAACAATCCCATCTGCTCTTATTTCTAAGGCTTTTGGTAATGAATTGAAGGAAGCCATCAGGCATGGTGAAATGGTTAATGTAAATCTTGACTGGAGAGAGGCTGTTCCACATCCTGACAACCGAGTGGAATATGAGTTGTGGACAAGTAGCAATGATGAATGTGGTCCTAAATGTGACATGCTAATGGGCTTTGTGAAGGATTTCAGAGGTGCGGCACAAATTCTTGAAAAAGGTGGTTACAGTCAGTTTACTCCTCATTATATAACTTGGTACTGTCCCAAGGCATTTGTACTAAGTAAGCAGTGTAAGTCTCAGTGTATCAACCATGGACGATACTGTGCACCTGACCCTGAACAGGATTTCAGTCAAGGTTATAATGGGAAGGATGTGGTGATTGAAAATCTAAGGCAGCTTTGTGTATTCAGGGTTGCAAATGAAAGTAGAAGACCATGGGTCTGGTGGGATTATGCTACTGATTTTCAAATTAGATGTCCAATGAAAGAAAAGAAGTACAACAGGGAATGTGCTGACAGTGTGATCAAATCTCTTGGTGAGTTCACTTTCATCATTATATATCATAGTGGGAAGTAGACACATCCAAAAAGGTGTATCGATGTTCTTATTTAAGATTTTTTTCATTCAATTTACTATTTAACAATTCCGGTCTTGTTTTTCTGTTGATAGGACTTGACCAAAGGAAGATAGAAGACTGTATGGGAGACCCAGAAGCAGATTCTGACAATCCTGTTCTGAAGGCAGAGCAAGATGCACAAGTAGGGTTAGTTTCCCTTCTAGTGAATTTACAGGGTTGTTTGACAGGATGAGTTCATACTTGACTGAGGAGAAAAAGTTTTAACTGTCTTTAAGTTTTCAATTTTTTGTTCTTGACGTCGACCTTTCTACCTTCCTTTTCTATTCTAATATGTAGATAGGAAAAGGTTCCAGGGGTGATGTGACCATACTGCCTACACTTATAGTGAATAATCGTCAATATAGAGGTATCACCTCTGGACTTTTGTTGTTTCATCCTCCAGGTGATTCCATGATCTCACATCTGTGGTTGCAGGGAAGTTGGAGAAGGGTGCTGTTCTGAAGGCTGTATGTGCTGGTTTCCAGGAAACAACCGATCCCCCTGTTTGTCTGGGTTCTGGTGGGGTAGCAGTTATTTTCTATTTGAAAATTTCCTGTCATTTATGTTTCTAATTAGCTTTGCTCTTATTAATAGATATAGAGACAAACGAATGTCTGCACAATAATGGTGGGTGCTGGGAAGACAAGGCATTAAATATCTCTGCATGCAAGGTATGTTTTGATATCACAGATCTCAAACATGTTTTGGCTGTTCCATTCATGTTTGATCATTTACCAAATTCTTAGGATACGT
>JAANDH010000089.1:1984-157761 GCA_011799765.1 Nymphaea thermarum | reverse complement strand
TGCTTACAGTTTTGATTTTTCACATTAACCATGGATTTGCATGCATGATTTGTAGAAACTTAGTCGAGCTGGTTCGGCCAGTGGCTTTTATGAGGTCACTTGTTGGTTTGATTCCCCATAGGTGTCAACCTTGTGTGCAAGCCAAAGCAGGCTTAGGCCCCCAGGGCGGGGTAATAGTCCTCGGGTTTTCTTGGCCCAGGTGCAGTTTCCTTGAGTTCGAAACTGAAAAGAAAAGGTGACGGAATGATGATGTCAAGTAATTCATTCCTGTAGCCCCACCCTTATTTCAACCTGGATAACGTCTGCAATCTGCATTTTTAAGTTAAAAAATCTTGTTTCATCTCTACTTTCCTCTTAAATTTTAGACATTGCTGCAGAAACCCCCTATCTTGGATGTTGTTGTGAATATATGAATGACACAATGATGGCATTAAAGTGGTTGATTCTCTTATATTAAATGACTCTTCGTGCTTGGAGGTTTCACTTTTTTTTCTTAATGAACTTTTATAACTTGAATAAAGTAACCTCCATTTCATAAATAAGGTGCTCTCTCTCTCTCTCTCTCTTTTCTCTACACACACAAAGCGTTACCCCTACCACCAGTGGTGCTTGGCCATTGATGCTCTTGTGCAGCCGCTTGACCATGACCATCAGCACCTGCCACTACTACATTTAACCAACATCCGGTATCCTCTTGTAAATTCAAAATTGTACTTGAATGTCAAAGTAGAGACAATCTTCTCCGGAGTTGCGTTCTACAGATGGGTTTAATTTCAGTGGGGGAATGAATGCGTCAACTATCACAGAGACGATCTTGAAGGGCCATTGACAAATTACTTTTCAGAAAAAGTTATAGATCGAAAGCTCAATTTCCCATTTGGTTGATTAACAGGAACAACCTTGAGTCCCTGACTACCACAAGTTCCTTTTTCCTTTCTTTTTGGATAAATTGTCTACCACGAGCTCCCACCATTACAAGGTTTCTCTTTTCCTTTCATTTTTGAAAAGAGAAGTGGGGAGAGGAAATTGTCTAATATAATTGCCAATACAAGCCTTTCAGGATCTTACCCTTGGCTAATATAACTGCGACGACCTTACCCTTGGCTACTTTGAAGTCTGTAGAATGTGCCGCTGAAAGGAATCCACGGTTAGGAAAGCATTAGTATTCCAAGTCGATATTTGTCGATGATTTGTACGGCTTAGTGTAGGATACTAACGGTTGATACATACTTACTAAGAAACATAATGCAAGCTCTAATGAGGAGATTTATGCTACATTTTGGTATTTTGTAACCCCCAGAAAAACTGAACCTGCATGTATATGATTCAACTAAACGAGTTGAATGCGGGATTTTACAGGAAACCTACCTTATATGAATGAAACGATTGTTTTGTTGAAGGCTGACTAATGATAACTAATTGCACCTCTCTCTCTCTTTCAATATATATATATATATATATATATTGAATGCGGGATTTTACAGGAAACCTACCTTATATGAATGAAACGATTGTTTTGTTGAAGGCTGACTAATGATAACTAATTGCACCTCTCTCTCTCTCTCTATATATATATGTACATATATCTGTGTGTGTGTGGAAAACTGATAGCTATCTGACCCTCATATACCAGGTTTTTGATGGGAATAATTTAAGCCGCTGATTCTAAGGAAAATAAATAGTGAAGATTAAATTGCAAATACAATTGTTAAACTATTTTTTCATGAGAAAAATACTCCTCAAAGGAGATAAAGAGGTTTAGTTTAAGGTTTCCCTCTCTCTCGCTCTCTCTCTCTCTCCCCCCTCTAAGGCTAATTTGGACTGTAGAAAAAGCAGCTTGATTTTTATATTTGTAACTTTATTTCTACCTTTTAATCTCTTTATAATAACGGCTCAAATGATTCCCATTAAGTCTAGTATATAAGGGTTTGGTAGCTACCTATTTATCTCAAAATCTCTCTCTCTCTCTCTCTCTCTCTCTCTCTCTCTCTCTCTATCTATATATATATATATAAGGTTCCTTCAGTCTCTCACAACACGCATTATAATGCACATATTTGTCTAGGAGAAACTAATCCAATTCAAAGTTGATGTTTATATTGATCCACCGTAGGAGAAAAATTCTAATTCATTCGCATCAAACTTCCTTCCTGTGAATCTGAAAAAAATTCTCAGATACAAGTTCCAGAGAAAGATATGATAGCTCGCGAACGAGCAAGTGCCTACACCGTACCTAATTTGGCCAAAGCCCACAACCACAAAGCCATCGTTCAAGCCACAAAAAAACCATTAAGCAAAAGTTTTCATTGATCTTGATCCCGAACCTGGAGACTCTTATTGTTTAACAAATTACCCATAGAATTCACACATGTTCGGACATAAAGTCTCTTATCGTTTTATTTCCATAGAATTCGTGGTCCATACACACAAAATGGAACATACACAAATTTGTAGATCTTAGCATAAAGTAGTTCAATCAGGTGTTTATGTATATAATCCTCATATATTCTTTTCAAGATTTAACAAAATGAAAGGAATGACCCACGATAGCATCACTCGTGGTAATGAAAAGAAGAAGCAAAGAGAGAGAGAGAAAGAGAGAAAAAAAATGTCTTTCAACGAGCATGATAATGGTCGTTAAAAGCGACTTCGCCATTGAAACTTTCTTGTGCTATGTATGAAGGTCGACGGTCCATATTCATGGCTGAGAAATTTTAAGATCAAGACCAATGTCCATCCCATTGTAAGCGATGGGCGCATACATCCAGAGATCATCAGAGCTCAGAAGCTGTTAAAAGAAAAGTAAAAGCAGAAAATCTGAGATATAAATAACCATTAGAATTTTAAAAGCAAACAGAGAAACCAAGTCAAATATTTTCTGTACCTTGATTTGGAGTTGAAGAAACTTTACATATTGAACAGCTTCTTCAAGCATTGTGCTGATATCGACCTATTTATGGAACGAGAATTTAGAGAGAAGTTGAAACGGTGAGCAGATTGTTTGCTGCTAATGCTAGAACGCATACTTTGGCATTATATCTTGGTGATGCAAAAGAAAAGGAAAGACAGATAAGTAACAGCATTACTTACTTTGGTGCCATTGGGTACCAAATTCTGCAATATCCTCAAGCGTTCATTGATTCTCTCTCTTCTTTTCTGCAAAAAAATAAAAAAGCCACTATCAATATACCATCAATCTGTATAATGCTACTACAGAAGGACTTGACGTTGTGCTCAGTGAAGCTTTCTCCATTTTCTGTGATGAGGAGCTAGGATGCAAATTGAAAAACTAGGCCAGTAACCATTAGTACAAGATGCAAGAGCTGGTCAACATTCTTAATGCTTCTCGTGGCTAAGACTGATTTGTACATGTGCAATTTTTGTATATATCCCATTTATTCTTCCAAAAAAACATAGAATTAGTTATATGTGCTCACCCTAGCATAAAGGCTTTGAGGATCTGTAGCAGACCCTCTTCCTGCTCTCATTTTGCCACTCAAGTTGAGGGCAGCAGAACTCGAGGTTGCTCCATTCTGCTCCTGAGAAACAATTGAGTCATCCTCCGAGGTGTTACTGCTAGGGCTTTGCATGCTCAGAGCAGCATTATCTTCTTCTCCGTCATTTTTAATTTTCTGAGTCTTCTTAATTTGGGGATTCTTAGCTCCTCTCTGAGACTGTTCAGCAAATTCCATTAGATTGATCTCAAAAATCAGCTATTTGAGTCAAAAAGCAAAAGAAATAGTAAAAAATACTCACATCACCCAAGTTACGAGCTTTTTTCTTTGGATTGTCATAAGAACAGGCTGCCAAAGCACTGGCGTCATCATCGAGCAGCTGTGGTTTTCTTTTTGTTACTAGATTTTGATCTGATGGATGGATTGACTCGACTGGCTTGACAGCATCAAATTCTCCAGAATCATCACCATTAGCTGTGTCAGTACCATACATTGCATCAGCCCAGGGTTCCTGCTGACCAGCATGAAGAAATCGACCGGCTCTTTCATCATTTAGCATGTAACAAACGAACTCCTTCGAACTATTCGGATACATGTCATGATCCTGAGCCGGTGCATTCTGTTGCCAGTAATGCAAGCTCGAAGGTGTACCAAAATAAACACTAGAATCCAGGGAATCTTCACCTTCCACCATGTTTAAGGCTTCTTGACTGTAAGGCCATGATGACACAGTTTGATCATGAGAAATAGAGTAGCTAGTGAGAAGTTGGGACATCATCTCAACCTCATCAACAGAGACAGTTCCAGAGATTGGATATTCATGCTGAACTGAACTAGTGGCGGCACAGCCCCACAGGAGTTCAGGCATTTTTGCAGAAGGCTCCATGTCTGATGGGTTCTGAATGAAGGGTACGCTCAAAAGCTTGGTGACCCTGACTCTTCAGAATGAGAAAATAAGGTATATATAGTACCAGTTTGGAATATTTTTTAACCAAAATAGGCATACATATTATATTGCTAATCAGAGGTTTCACTGAGGGCAATCTTTACAATGCAGCTCAGAGATGGACCAGCTTAAAAAAAGATAAATAATTAAAAAGTGTCTCACCCAACTGGAGCTTTTCTTCCTTTCCTGACTTTTCACATTCAAAAGAAGAACAGGGGATTAACTAGATGTGTGTGCATCTTTTTTTGAACAAGAAAAAGGTTCCAAGCTAAGATACAGAGAGAAACGTAAGATTAAGAGTCTTTCGTATCAAAATAATGTCCCTTACGGACTGGGTTTTGTTCACGTTGGCAGATGAATCATTTGAATTGCAATCTGGAATTAAATTTGAGAGCATAGGCTGTTGAAACTAATGCAACGTAAAACTCTCTGTAGGAGCTAATGAATCTGTATGGACTAACTAGTCCAGATTAAAGGACTCCAGTCTTGGCATGCATTAGGCCCCCAAACAGAGACAGAGAATAGTTCCAGTATAAATGAAGTGTTTCCAGTTTCAACACCTATTAGTAGTTAACAACATTTTCAAAGGGTAACTTTATAAAACAAAATTGATACCTTATACATTAGCACCAGTAGATGAACCAAGGTGTAATCAGGCATAAGCATCAATTCGTTGAATTAAGTGCAAAAGCAGCGCTGACTGGAACCCTCAAAACAGTAGATAATTAATTATTATAATAGTTTGTTACTTTGTATATATAAAAGTTTAGTGCCTAAATCGGGAGGGCCATACCTAGAGGCAGAACTAGGAAATAAAAATGCTGACTATCGAGTAATTTAAAGTTGGATAATTTGGAAGGAAAAAGCACAGATAGAACATCGAACAATGAGCTTTAATTTTAAAACTAGCTATGGATATGAAACAATAATTGCAGAAATTCAAGTGACATGGAACAGAGATTGAATAAATGACAAGAGGCAAACAAATGAGAGAATTTTATAAGGCATTGATAAGGTTCACGTTCCAGCAATTTATAACTTTTAGAACGTGCATTTGAGTATTCAAACCAAAAGAATTTTGGGTGTTTAAAGAGCATCGGCAACGTCATCACAGTTTTTTTATAATTTGAAAGATTTGAAGAAGTGGGCAGCGTGCCCCTAGACAATAGCTCTCGTTCTGATCATTTGAACTTCATTTAGAAGCATTCAATATTCATACACAAGATTTTAGAAATCAAACGCATTCTTCTCTGTTCTTTTCTTTAAAAAACAGGAAAGTGCACATTACATAATGCTATGTGCGCATTTTTTACACTTGCAGTAAGAACAAGAGTATCCGGCAGCCAAATAAGCAGAAAGATTACGTCCTTTCAGGAGGATATCAAAAGGGAACAATAATACAATAAACCTAGTCAATAGCACTTTACCATTTCACGCAAAGGAACTTTGCAGAAAAAACCAATCAAACATCTTAATTTTTCAACATTGTTTCCACTATAAATGGACCAGGTTTTTCAAAACCAAATGAAATTTATTGGCAATTTCCTGAATCAATACTTCAAGTAAAGAGCTGCTTCTGTAGCCGACGCAAAAAGTCACGATTTATATAAGGAACCCCACTCAGCAACTTCTCTTTTAAACAAAAGAAACAAACCATAAACCCAGCAAATTCTATAGTATAAACCTTCATAAAATAGTAATAGAAAATTAAACCGTTAAAAGTTTATTCCTCCAAAACCCTTCGTTTTTATTTCTTGACCATCTTCAACAAACTCGAAAAACAGGAGGATCCACATATAACATATCAAGCGGAAACGGAAGAAAATAAACATCATATTATTCAAAGGAAGAACAGTATAAAATTCCCATCATGGGTGTTTGATCTACGACCTCCATTGGTCGCCCATCGCACGACCTCATTCCATGGGGCCTAAACTCGAGGGAAGACCAGAAATTTCGATAAAGAATACCACAAAAGAGAGAGACATCTTTTTCTTTTTCGGTGCTTCAACAGATGATAAAGTCTTCGCCGATTCTCTTCACTGCATACTATTTTTAATCGCCCTGCCTGCCTGCACGACGCCATTAGAGAGCGCGCTCTCTCTCCCTCTCTTTAAAATGCTCATTGAAATTGAATGTCGTCAGCCGTGCACGTTTCCACCAGAGCATTTGAAAGCCTCCAATAACAAGAAAGGCAAAAATCGAACAAAAAAAATAGGAACTGGAAAACTGAAACATTGGTTCAGCTGCTAATATCAATAATTTTGAAAATCATATTCTTCAGAGTCAGAGAAACGATTGTTAACTAAGTTAGAAAATGAATAAACTTCAACAAATTGACATTAAAGCCATTTTGGTCGGGAAAGTGAATGAGGAACTTTAAATGCAGAAGAACATAACTGACCTTGTTATGCATTTATAAAATGATAGAAATCTCTCATTTGACACTTGTCAAAAAAATTATATGTACCGCTGAAACAATCAAAAGTGCTATCAATGCAGCTTCTTATTTAAAGTCAAATCAAGTACTATCATATATGCAATAAACAAGTGGTAACAAAAAAAATGTAAAGGGCGTCAAGTTGAAGATAAACATAAATGACTAAAAGATCAAATATTTTGTCATTTTGTTGTTCAAGCTTTTCCAAGTACTTTGCTGGGTGCATAAAAAAAGGTTGAGACAAAAGGCCGGACAAGGAAAGAAGTTCTTCTTTAATAATTATTTAAAGAGATCCAATTGCAGGAAGCTCTACCTCCCAAATAAAATTCATTTTCGTCGTCAACTACATAAATTGGTTTAGTTAGGTCAGACCCTAGGGTTTGAACCTACACACATCGGCCAATTTTGCCCAACCACATTGGCTTCTTGGAAAATGGCAACATGATTCCAAAGTATTCCAATAAATCTAGTATTGTAAACAATCTTATGTCAAACCTATATTTTAAAGTTCATAGTCCTGAAATATTTAAGAAAGCCCACTAGTTTTTTAAGAACTTGAAAAGGAAAATATGTTATAAACTGATCCGGTGAAGATACACTTAACGACATTGGGATACTAAAAACATTAACTACTTTTGAAAAGACAAAACTTTAAGGAGGTGTTTGGATTACATTCTAAAATCATGATTTTGGAGTATGAAGGCGATTTGAAAACTGGGTACGGGAAAACCCCAATTTTATCAAAATTAGTTTTCAAAAGTACGAGTGATTAACCTGTGATCCCCGGACCCCACTCCCCGCTCAACAAAGGGCAAAAAAAAAAAAAAAAAAATTTGGAAGTATCATCTAAACACGAAAAAAAAAATTAACTTATTAAAAAATGTGGTTCACAAAACTGAATTCTTGAGTAAAGGTGGATAATGGGCTGGGTACCCGATGGGTAGTTGGGTACTCCTATCACAGGCCTAAGTTTGGGTTGTTTATTTGATACATGATAGGACTAAGTTTGGGTTGTTTATTTGATACATAGGCTGGTCCAATAAGAAAAACTCATCGGGTTGAGCTGACCGAGTTGGGTATTGGGGGTTCGATTATATTATATTATATTATATATATATATATAATGCCAGGAGTCGGCCCACTTGGAAACTCTTGGTGCTTCGTCGATAACTCCCTTAGAAAATTTTCGTATGTCTTGATGACTTTCTTAGAAACTTTTGGCACGTCGCAAAGATATTAAAAGATTAAAATTTTAAAGGTTTTAAATATGAGTGGACAATGATGGTACCTGAAGAGCATAGAGTTGACAGTTGGGTCCCACCCAGTAACTAAGCAGGCTGAGCTTAGGCTGCCAACAAGGGATTCAGGCCAACTGGCTTTATCAAGCCTTGGGCCGTCCCGGCTCGGTCCGATGCCCAGTCCTATTCGTGAGGGTGTCATCTAAATACTTCTAATTTAGCTAGTTTGCATCTAGCATTTTTTGATGCACTTAATAATATTCATACATGATTAACTGATTCATATTCATTATTTTCTTTGCTAATATATGAACTAGTTTGTGTTTATTCTTTGTCTTTATTAATGCTGGCGGATCATCCAATGGAAATCCAAGATACTTTTTTCATGCTTTTTGTTCATTAAAAAAAGCTCTAAGGACCATTTTGATTAACAATGAAAATGTTTAGACGTGCTTAATTTTCACATTATCGAAAGTTAACTGAACTTTTATTATCACTGCAACTTTAGGTATATTTTTTTGATTTTTTTTTCTATTAAACTTTGAGAAACTAAATGCAGGCCATAAAATAATTAATTTAAGATATCATCTCAATAAGTCTAATTGATGAGTACTTTTATATGTTGAGAAGGCGAAGTAGCAAAACATAAATTAGCCACCTGAATTTAACTTAGAGAATGCGGCGCAGATCGCTTGGTTCTGTGGCTCTGTAACAAGGGCTGGCTGATGCGGATCTGACAATTGTAGGGACAGTCGCTGCTTCTAACTATAATATAAAGATGGACAAATGTCAGATCTAGTTTCCTTTTATCTATATAGTCTGATAGTCTTTTAACTCCCTTTGATCAAACCCTACAGACATGGTACCTGTAGGCTATAGGTGTTTCTTTTAATTAAAATTCATAGATGTATTTTTTTGTGTTTATTACTATACATTATTGTACATGTTTTTCAAAACATGCCCAAAACAAGCATTACATTGCACTTTATAATGAAAAACTCAAAATTGTCATAGGGCTACTTTAATCTAAATATTTTCTTAGTAGATAAACATCAGGAGGCAGATTTAGAAGCTTGGTTGAAAATAGCATTTACTAGGTATTTTTCTAGAGCTTAAAGGAGTGTTTGGTAGTATCGAATCAGTGCGAAAGATCCTTGGATTTAAGATTAGATTTCCTGTCATCGGACCTCAAATCTGAGGTTTCGGCCATAAACAGAAGCTATCAAATCATCCTTTTTTACATGGCGGTAGAATTTGGTGTTAGTTTACACTCTAGATCACACATAAAAGGAATCTTAGAGATCAGAGGCTATCAAACACACCCTTAAGTGAAAGGTGCTATCTGTTTTTGGTGTCTAGAGTTGAAGAAGAACCTCTTTCCTTTGGTCCCTCATTGAATGAAAGGTTATCTCTTGGGGACAATTTCTCTGTTTTCTTTTTTTAAAAAAAGAAGACCAACATGAATTTTGAAGAAAATTTTTGAACCTTGGGGGTTCCAGTGTTGCTGGTTGGACTGTTCAAAAGATTGACGGAAATTTTCAAGGGCGGAACGTTGTTCATGGCCAGTTGTAAGCGATGACTTATTTTCCTACAGCAGCTGACACTACCCTTGATTTCTATGGTTCGATTTCCTATTCTTCTAAGAGCTTAGGGGACAAGTGGGCTCCTCTTTTTCCTTTCTCCTCTTTCAGAAATGAAGAACACGCCCTTGCTGGGAATATATTCATGTCAACTTGAAATGCTGTACTTTCCTCGGAGAGGAATTTACAGTCCATAAAACAGTGGAAAGGAGATTAATCACTGATAAAACTTCTTCGCTTTGCTCTAAATCAAGCAGCCAAGAGTATTGATTTCTAACGTAAAAGATCAAAAGACCTTAATTCCGCAGTAGTTCCAGTCATGATTTCTTCTTCTTCTTCACGTAAGTTGTAGTTCTGTATGTCATCTGACCACTGAAATGATCAAATAATGGTCTTAAAGTTGATCAAAATAACGATGCTCCTGAGTATCTACTGTCTTTCATATTTCGTATACTGATGCAAGTAATAATGTGGTCGATGATTTTCACTTATCACGCAGAGAAAACTTGCTGGAGACGGAAAACTGATCTACACTAGTCTTTGCCCGCCATACAGATCGTCTTTGTCCCCGCAACATCAAGCTCACGTGGGTGCCCTCTTGACTACCAGAGAAAAAACTCCTCCACTGCAGACATGACCATGATATTCCTGCGCTTTGATGGTCTTAGCTCATCATTAGTATGAGGGGACAAAATTTCATGCTGAGAAATAAATCAACATATTTGTCGCTGACCAATATTTCTCTTTGAAAATGCGCTTTTCTGTAGACAAAATCAATGCCTCTCTCATCTTACCTTCTTCATAAGCTTGAGCAGCGGCACTTTCTGCAAATTTACTAGGCTTTCTTCGGTGATATTATAGCTCCGAAATTCCGGAGACCAAGTTATACTTGTCGCAAGAATTCATTCGCATTCAGTGGTCAGTAAAACAGACCATGATGAACGGTGAAAGTTTATCCGCTTAAGGTGGACTCCAATTGCCAACAGTTCAACTGCAAGTACCATATTCTTGTATAGCATCTCTGTCTACTTCTAGAAAATAGAAATCAATGTCATAAAATGTCAACCTGAAAAACTAGTATACTAACAGTAATGGAATGTCAACTAACACTTGCTCGAAGCGTCATCTTCGAATTGCTTGGCACGTTTTGGCACTGCAATGCTGACCAGGGTTCATTGGCAAAACCGAACTCAGACTGGATTCAGCCTTCTTCGTGGTTCCGTTTAAAACCAGGGCAGAGCTGGTCAAATTTGACGGGTCTTGGCTGAATCTTCCATTTTGATCGTCGGGTGCTGATCTGTTTCTGCAATGTAGACACGAAGATGAACTGGCAGACATGGATATGCCCCCATCTTGGTAGTTTATTCTCAGAAAAGGAATTGATCACTAGAAAATGTTAAAAACTGTTGAAGATTACCAGAAAAAGTGAATAAGGCAATAAAACAGTTGCCTCCACCTGTGGCAGAGAAAAGCCAACTGCTGGAACTAACTTAATTAAGCTTGAATGACCAATTTTGCTGATCCTTGGTGATGTAAGCTTCATTTGGAAAACAAAACATGATTTCTTTGACCATTCTACTGCAATACGTTCTAGAATGTACAATTATTTAAGCAGAAGATGTTCGCGGACTGCATCCATCTAACTCATTACAGCATCTTAACAGTTGATCTCCTGAAATGAAAAACGAATTGCCTTTTAAGTTGAACAACTCTCGAGTAATCTATAACTAACTTGTCCCACCTTGTTCATTGTCCAATATCTACTTTCTGGGTGTTTGCTTTTTATTGATCATGACTCAAAAGGATCCTTTTTCGTTTCTTGTATCAGGTATAAAATTGTCTGTCTGATTGATGCTCTTTGCAGTTTGCACCCTCTTCTGGTTTTCTAATTCAAGATTCTAAGGGATATATCTTGTTGATCTTTGTCTAGTTCTTATTCTCAGGAATTCCAGAGCACCAATTTCTTTATACAGAAATCCTAATCATTGGGCTACGCAACTAAGAATTAAATTTCTGGGAAAATGTTCAATGCTCGATGGGTGGTAGCCTTTCCCTTGATATCGGTCGTATTGTTTACTATTCTAATGATGATATGAGGTTCAACACCAGAATTCAAAGGCTGACAATTTTCCTGCTCTAGCAGTGCCCATGGCTTGTCAACTCAACATGGAGAGCACCAAGCCAAGTCAATTCGACTAGAGAAATTGTAATTTTCAGTAACGACCTCCAGAAAGGAGGACTCTTTTTGTGAGAAATTCTCGCTAATTTGGTTTTTTTTTTCTCTCAAAGGGACAAGTATGTAGAATATAGCAATTGAAAAATGTGTCATGAGATAAAAATCACATTATTTTAGAAAAGTCAAACATCTTTGTCAAAATTCTATAGTTCTTCTAAGAAATTCATGATAAAATCAATATGTCTGTGGCTATAATTTAAAAATCCATCACATTGGCTTTCTGCAATGATTGAGAATGAAATGTTACGAATCAACACTTCCTTTTATATAATATACTAGCATTTCTTTTATGGCCATTAGATGGTTTGTAAGTTTTCAGTTGGATTTTTCTGTTATCTTCTATATATATATATATATATATATATATATATATATATATGGTTTGTATTAAAGTTTTCAGTTGGATTTTTCTTTTATCCTCTATATATATATATATATTATAAGACACACACACACACAAGAGATATGCAGACAGACATACCAACTGCCGTGGTGTAAAATCATGCTAATAAACTTCCAAATTGTTCTTTAAAATTACCCTCGGAGAAGAAAGACTCTCCATAAATTAATAGCCTAACATAATGTGTCGATAGGCTACCATGCATATTCGGAAGGTTAATTCCCTCGATTTCCAGTTTTCCACTTCTATCTCCGTCAAGAATTGCACGAGAAACATAATGATAAACAGGGCACCGATATCAAGTAGGAGAACTCTAAGAAATGTTTCTGAACCTTACAAGAAAGTTGAGAATCTTGGAATAAACTTAGATATGATTATGGCATGAGAAAAAGACGGCCAAGAAATTTAAGAGGCTCGGTGCTCTTCAGCCCACATCCACGAATTCTGTTTTTTTCCTCATTCATTTAAGGATGTGCAATGAGTTGAGCCAACTCAGGCTGGACTCGAACTCACCCATATAAGCTCGACTATAGCTTGACTCATTCAATAAACAATTAAACGAGTCGAGCTAGAGCTCGAGTTAAAAATCGAGTCATGAATGAGAGCTCGAGCCGAGCAATATGTGACTAGAGCATAGCTCAAGCTGACCAAGTTGGAGCTCGGCTCGCTCATTGTACATTCCTGCATTTATTGCAGTTACATCTTCCGGGATTCATAGTCTTGTTACAGCAAGAGTTTTTAAATTTCTTACAGGGAACCGTCATAACTGTTTCATCACAATGTGTTACAAATTTATCATGGCACATGTGGCGTGTGACGTACTCTCAATGTGGATTTGCTTAAATGATAAATACTGACTGCATGCTTTAAAATCTATTTGGATTAACTGCACCTTTGGCTATAGTACAGTCTTTAACATGAAATATGGTGGTGTTCCCTAAGCAGGATGATCGATTCAATGCACTTCCAAGTCTACATGAAAGAGCAGGAGAAAAATTCTGTTCTTCTGCACGCAGCAGAGAGAATCTTTTAAGCTTTGGATCGTGCAAGAACTTGTTCCTGTACCCTTATAAAACTGCAGGATGCGTGTTGGCTGATGTGCAAAGAATATGTGGATTTCATTACATGCACTTGTTTCCTATCATCAAGGATTTTGCAGAAGTTGGCAGGTCATCGTATGTGGCCGAATCTGCACTTTCTGTATATTAAACTGCTAACATGTCACAAGATTTTGATTTAACTAGTGTATTCGTACAAATGGAGACAACCAACTTAATAAAAGAAAATATTAAACTAACTAACTAACTAACTATATATATATATATATATGTGTGTGTGTATTCTTTAAAACATTTCTTTCGATTGGGTTGTCATTTCTATCATATGGCTCTAATTACTAATGTGATCATCAGTATCAACTTTGACATGATGAAGGACCTTGCAATTAAGGCGAACATGCTTTTAAATCATTCAAAGTCATCTCTAATCATCTCATGCATGAATGCTAATATAACATGCTAACGGTAGCTATTACAGTTCATTTCTTGACATACCAGGAATATTACCAGAAGACGAGAAACTATTTACTCTCTTCGGACAACTCAGCTGGTGATTTTTATAAACCTTCGGTTTGATCCCACGGAATCATTGCCTCGGTGTCCGCATACTGTAGATGGAAATCCATTCCGAAATATGAAAATACGTTTAATCAGACTTTTTACATCATCAACACCAATCTGCGAGTTGTGAAATTAATATATTACAAAGTAGTCAAATGGCATTAAAAATGTAATCAAATAAACTATGTGGCGTCAGATGAAGACATGGGCATGTATGAGGCATTAAGTATCTACAGCACTACTGCCATGATGCTCTTTTGCTTCAAAAGATTTCCTTCATTGATGCATTGTGATTCCAATCAAGAATCACCAGATTCTACCTAACCCAATAGTAGCAAGAGTGACAAATACCAAGATATTCTGTCAGATAACCTGATACTTCAAACAAAATAAAGATGTTAAAAAACTGTATATTTTATGTCTTTTGTTAGGACATTTTATCATTGCTTAAGAGTTTAAATAGCATCACATTTTCTCGTTGCTTAAGAGATAAATAGCATCACAAACCAAATGTGGGCATGAGATTCGTGGATGAGCCAAGAGCTCCAACTTAAGTATTAATTTGTTGGTCCCGGTCATTTGGATCAATCTACGACATTCGACGATCTAAAATGCAAATGATTAGTCTCAAGAGGTGTAGTGCCAATCGGGCAGCAAGACGGCTCACAATCAAAGGGTTCAAGGTTCATATTTCATGGTCGCTATTGCACTCGGGTGTATTTTAAGATGCAAACAATGACAATCACAACATTTAAGTTGAATGATGTACTATAGGTCTATCTAGGCCCTAAAATAAGCCAAAACCTTGGACATATAAGGATATAGTTACGAGAGCTTTACCAAGACAGTTTTCCCTAAGCAAATATTTAAAAAAATGCATATGATTATCATTACAGTTCTCATGAATATATGGTCTCTTCTTTCTTCCCCCCTTTTCTCCTTAAAACACAAATGTCTAACTAAAAATGTGAAAAAGTACCATAATTATAGTTTCATAACCATGTTATTTTCTCACGATAGTGATAATTTTGGTTTTGCCTAAGCTTCCCGATGGTGTTGTTTTTAATTTAAGGGAAAAAAAAAAGGAAAAAAAGGGCATCAATAATCTTTTTAGGGTGAGTGGTTCATGCCCATCACTCAAGATTCACAAAGCTTACGTCGAGACCTATCACAGTCCAAAGGATAAGTGCAATGAGTCGTGACGGTGACCAGAGAGTTTGAACTATTTAAAAAAAAAAAAAAAAGACATCAACAAGTCAACAGTTTTATTCAGAGAAATTGTTGGCATTGAGTGCTAATTGACTGCTGGCAAAAAATATTGCTCCTGCCCAGATGGGGCAGATCTCATATTATAACAGTAGACACAATGTCGACAGACAAAATGCATAGATAATGCGTAAGAAACTTGACGTGTTTCACGCTAAAAGGTACATAATAATAATAAACACAAAAGCGCCAAAGCACGGCTAGGTCGACAAGAACCCTACTCTGAAATTAAGTTCCATCCCTTGTAGATTTTTGGCAGAACATCGGGCATAGTTCGAATTGTTAAAGAGCACGTTGAGCTCCAAGTCAACTCCATGCATTCTGGACCAACCTACGAGAATCAAGGGGTTGGTGACAGATCATGGGAAGCATCTCAATCCACATTATGTACGTCTACAGTATCCCATACGTACCTTTTTCGGATCTTGATTGGTAGCAATATCTATATACACAATGATATTGTCACGCCGAATCGCTATGACAATCAAGTCTATGCAGGGGCGGAGCCAGGATTTTCTTCAGGGCCGGGCTGGCAGTCCGACCTCTGAATCCGGGGAGGGCCAAACTGAATTCTAATACAAAAAATACGTTACACAATTAAAAAGTATTATTTTTTTCAATGTAAAAAAAAAAATCATTGGCTGAGGTGGGGCCATGGCCTAGGTGGCCCCCCTTCCCTTCGCCCCTGAGCCTATGTGGAGTAAAAAATCTCAACCAAGATAGAATCACAGGTTTGGGATGATCTCAGTTATGAATTTGTGATTAAAATGTAACTCTTACTTTCAAAATTTTAGTTTCTTATGAAAGATTGTGATGAATCTTGGAAAACTTATAAGAAAAAGGCTATTAAGTGGTTGACTGTTTCTTTTCATAACCTTAATGAGATTAAAACTGAATTTGTTAGAAAGCAAGTCGGGATCTGTTGAACCATATGATCAGGTCGGGTCATTACTAAGAGTTACATATGCATATAACAGGAGAATTTTCCATCAAAATGGTAGCGATCCTCTTGGATCTCGGTTCATGCACGCAAGAAATTCTCTAGAGAAGAAGCTCATTATCGTTTTGGATATATAGAGTGAGGTGCAGGTTGGGATGCGTTTGAGTATAACCTAGACGTTTACAACATCTAAACAAGAAAAGGAGAAAGCACATCATTTTCAGAAGATTAAAGAACATTACAGAAAACATGAAAAATGATTATGGTAGCTCAAACCTTTTTCTTGTTAGCAGGAGTTCAGAATCTAATTATGGAAATGTAAGTGATGTGATGTAATTTTCTACGTGATCCCACGGGGAACTGGATTAGATGTAATTTGAAGATTATTAAGATTACTAATATATCGACCTTTGAATGTACATTATATTTGTTAAGTTTTAAGATTGTTTAATTTAAATGAATCATTTAATTGAGGAACATTTTTCTTATTAACATATTAACAAAAAATAGTTATGCTGGTTTATATTTTATAACGTTAGGGTTAAAATGTAGCTCGTAAAAGAAATTTCTCGGATACCGCGCGAAAAGAAAAAACAAAAATCAGGTGGCACGAGCAGAAAGAACAAATTGGATCTAAGAAAATCTTGATCCGGTCCATTTACCATCTCATATTTCTCCATCTTTGAGGAACGATCCAAGATTGAAGCGGTTTCTCGATAATTGCTTCTGCCCTGGAGGAATTAGTAAATGAGGTAAGACTGTCGTCTCGATCATCCCCTGTGTTTCTTTATCGTTCTTGTTGTTATTCGTTTGGTGTAGCACTTGATCGAAACGAGGAAGGTGAAGGGGAGTTTGCCGAGTTTTTCTCAAGAGGATGATGAATTTGTAGAGATGGCGGTTAAGATGTTCGTTCTCCGTTAGATTTTTTTTTTTAATGTGGATGTTGTTCAGATTCGGCCGATTCATTTTGTAGACTTATAATTTTATTTTATGATTCCGATGAATGGACTGTTCTGGGCTTATTGCTCATAGAGCTTTGCGAGAATCATGAATTGATGAAATTATTGGATGAAACCACTTATATCCAGGCAAGCAGCATAAGATGGGACATTGCTTTATGCCTCATATTTCCATCCATATATTGACTCAGCATTTTTTTTAATCCCCCATTCCCCAGGAAAATGAGTGTTTTAATTGCACCCACTTATCAAGAAATGCGAGATAAATTGGAAATTGACTTTTGGAGCTTAACATTCGAATTTCTGAGTTGTACTACTGCTGTGGAAAGTGAATGGTCCTTAACAATGGTGCCGCCGTTTCTTTTGTTCTTTTTGAGTCTGTGGTTTTTTCATGTTGATTTCAAGAGCCAGTGGTTGTTTTTCTCAATTTGATGATGTTCGAAACGCACCTGCTTGCCTAGAAACGGATGATAATGTGGAAATTGGAATGTGGAACAAAGTTCAATACTCGCTGGTCATCCACCGAGCGCTCTCTCTCTCTCTCTCTCTCTCTCTATATATATATATATATATATATATATATATATATATATATATATATCCTGGCTTGCCCCGATTCCTCTTTGGACATAGAGTGGACTACTGTTTTAGTTTTGGTATTTTCCACTTGCCTGCTTCAAAGGGTACTAAGATGCAATCTAGTGAGAAGATTAAAGCATGTTTTAGTGGCTTGTGTTTCTCCGATTATCTTGAGATTTTGTGTTTTTTTGTAAAAAGTGTGAACTCGAATCTTGGTCCTAGATCTTCTCCAGCTCCAAAACTGCATTTGCATATGACTATTTGACATTATCAAACATGAAATTGATAGGTCATGCCTGTAGTTGTCTTCTGAGTTTCATCTTGTATTGACCTGAAGAACATGCTATGTGGTTTCATTACAAGAGAAAAGGAAAAATAAAATAGTAACTTGTTAGCTTCTTTTATCTTACTTGTTTTTTAGTACTTGTTTGGAAAAAGCCTCTTATTGGTTACTGTTAGAGTGTCCTTTAGTCAACCCCTGTTAGACACTCTCAGGTGTTATCTGCTGCTATCTTAAATGGTTTTTGGTATTGATTTGGAAACAAACTTTTACTGGTGGTGTTTAGAGCATCCTTTAGTTAAGCCTGTACTCACTGTGCAAAGTGTGCTTTGTTTCTTTCGTTATTGAGGTGGAACTGTTACTAACTTTCAACATCTATGTCATGCATTTCTCTTAATGCGCTGCTGTTGATGTCCTACAGCTTGAGTGGTAGGTGATGCACCTCTCTTTAAGAACATTGGGCCATGGCAGGAATGGTTCCTTTTCTATTTTAGAGAGCAAGGCCTCTTGCATGTTTGCGTCTGGTGCAATTTTGAGGAGGCAGCATTTTTTAGTAAGATCTCTGAGAGGATACAAAATCCAAAATTTCACTAAAACAATGGCCGAGACAAAATATTCAGTTGATGAGGCTGTTGCCGGAAAAATCCTACGAACAATAACTCCTGATCTTGATCCTGGCAGATATAAGGGCCAGGCAGGTAAGCACACCCATTTGTTGCTCTTCTCTTGTTTACAACTACTTAAGTTCACTTGTCTGCTTAAAACCAGGAGCGTAGCTTTTGAAGGTTTCTTATTGTTTCCAGGCCTAACAATCTTTTTTCAATTCCATGAGGTTTATACAATATATATGAAGCTTTGTTGATTTGGTCACTCATTTTCTTCATTTAGGTCATTCATTTTCTTCACTTAGATAAGGATGGAACCTGCACATTTACAATTGTTTTCTGAACTCCTCTAAGCAATGGGCCTTCTGCAGGGAAGATTGCAGTTATTGGTGGTTGCCGTGAATATACAGGTGCACCATACTTTGCAGCAATATCTGCCTTGAAAATAGTGAGTACATGGATGAACTATTTTTTGGACATTTTTTAGTTTAGCTACCCTGTAGGTATCAATGCCTGTTTAGCTGTAGAAAAATGTGGTTACAAACTTCTTCTATTTAAAGTTTCAAATTTAGAAATTGATTTTTTTAATTTCTTTGAGACAGGGTGCTGATTTATCTCATGTCTTTTGTACAAAAGATGCTGCAGCAGTTATAAAGAGCTATAGCCCTGAGCTTATTGTCCATCCTGTGCTTGAAGAATCTTATAGTGTAAGGTCTGTTTAAGTCTCATGCCTTTTGGTTCAACTGGTTGGCTTTCTGGAGCATTCTGTGGAAAATTGATGGTCTAAAGCTATTGTTCAGGGATGATGAAAGGGAACTTACATCCAAGAAAGTTCTTGCCGAAGTTGCGAAATGGATGGCTAGATTTGATTGCCTCGTTGTTGGACCTGGCCTTGGAAGGGATCCATTTCTTATGGTTGTCATCTTAACTTTTCACTAATTAATTATGGTTCTGAATTCTTGTTCAGAGAAAGGAAAAAGTGGTGCAATCTCATGTTCAATCACATCACTAACTTGTCGTTCCAGAAAACCATATGGAAAATATGGTGGCCTTGGGGTGTGAAGAAAACTATGTAGATTCTTAAAAGTCTTTGTGCCAAATGTTCTGTATCAGTCATGGTCTACAATTTGTTCACAGGGGTTGATTTCTCGGACCCATTTCTTGGGTACAAGTTCCATTTTATTTTCTGTGGAATTGCTGAACCATCACTACCCTTGGAGAAGCCAGATGAGGCAGAAACTCCAAGTATGTTTTGAAGCTCGGCATTTCTAGAGTGGGACCCATGGATCAATATGATGATTGGTTTAGGTAGAGGGTCTAGCCTATTCTGTTGGAACTGTAGGGATTAGAACGTGATTTACTGGTCAACGTTGAAGTAAGTTTGGGGCCTTTGGCCTATAGAGGTGATGTGCTTGTGCTAAAAGGGGTCTTGTAGAAGTCCTTAGGCAAATCCAATTGGAACTAGCAGTAAAATCCTGAGACTCAAAGAAATTCAGGTTCAGGCTGGTCAGACATCTGATGTTGTATCTGAAGCTTGGTACGTATTGTGAGCTTGAGAATTGAAGTCTAGCTTATTTTGGAAAACTTTGATCATACAGCTTTTTGTCCTGTCCGGTCCCCTATTGGGGTGTCTATATTAGGTGGGACCCCTTAAAATTTCTTCTTTTAATATCCTTTGTGATAATATGCCTAGCCTTTTTAGATTCTCCTAGGGTACCACAAATGCAGCCTGAGTTAATTGTCTTCTGTTGGGCTATTGCTGCGGGGACACTGGGACAGCTAAACTTAATTTCTCTATAACACTAAGACGTGACAAAATATAGGTGCTTCTGGGTCATGTTATGGTCAGGAACAAAGGACCTTGTATGTAAGGCTGTTAATGAGGCTCTTGTGCCAATTACTACTAAAATGCCAGAGGCAAATCATGGGCGTTCTGGCCAAAATATGATTTACATCAACCCAAGAAAATGTTAGTAGTACAGCAGGTTAGAATGGTATGTGCTTTTGCTTGATACCCAACCCTACCCAGATGAGGCAAGTTTTAATGTGTTTCTAATATAAATGTTCTGTACTAAAATGATATTGGTCCGTTACAGGATTAGCTTTTTACACTATTGGTATTAGGTACCTCAACCTGGCTAGCTTTTATTATGTATGGATAAAGGTTTTCATTATGTGTGGATACATGTAAACCGGTCTTGTACAGCTCAAACTGTTGATAGGCCTGCTTCTACATTTTTGGTACTGCAGAAGAATGTAAGGATGGGATGGTAAACACAATTGTTGACATTGTTAGGATTGAAGCGTAGTGGGCCTAGTCAAAATAAAAATCATAGGCTAGTTGCAGGATTCAGATGTTGATGTTTCTTGGAAATGCCAGTCTCAGTCCATCCACATAAGAAAATAGGCTAGGTATTTGCGGCAGATTGAATAGCAAGATCTTTCTTGCAGCTTGTTCTTTCCATTACTTTAACATTTTATGCACTTATGACTCCTATATAACTGAAAAAGTTGTACTTTGAATAGCATCGTGTGCATCAATGACTCCACTATAAATGAAAAGTTATTCATTGTAACTTTCAGGAGTGCGTGAGTGAGATTATTACAGCAGCTCGACATTCAAAAATTCCAATTGTAGTTGATGGGGTATGCCGTCTGACTGACCCTCGGGTGTTTTAGTTGCAATCTTAAGGATGATGTGCTCTCCCTCTCTCTTCTCCACTCACAAAACGCTAATGTTTCAGCTGATGTTTGCCATATAGGATGGTTTGTTTCTAGTCACAAGCAATCTTGAACTGATACAAGGGTACCCTTTGGCTGTTCTAACTCCAAATGTGAATGAGTACAAGCGTCTTGTGGAGAAGGTTCTTGGAGGTGAAGTCAACAGCAAAGATGAGATCGACCAGTTACAGTCAATTGCTCAAAGGTACCTTATCCTAATTTAGACGTCATTTAACTTTGTTGTTATTAAAGTTTTCAAGTTTCTATTGTCTATTTAGGAAATTAACATCTCTTACAATGTGCAATGGTGCCTTTAAGGATTGGAGTGACAATTCTGCAGAAGGGAAACTCTGATATCATCAGTGATGGCAGATCAAGTACGTGATCTATATTCAATGTAAAAGTTTCTATATGGTGGACCTTTAGCTTCACTTTCAAAATAAATGAGAGGGAATTGTTTTGACTAATTAATTCCACTATTCATCAATTCAAAATTGAATACTTTCACTAAAGGTCCTTTCCAGTTAAGAAAGAATGCTGTTTTTCCTTCTTCGTAATTTGAGGGTCATGTTCAGTGCGATGGCAAAATGCTTTGGCTTTCAGCTTAGAGATGCATCTTGACAGGTGCCCACTTGCACAATGTTGTTTGGGGTTGAACCCTATGACCTCTAAGAATGCCAAAGTAGACCACATTGTGTGTGGCTAAGAATGCCAAAGTAGACCACATTGTGTGTGGTCTATCTGATATTTCCAACCTTCTGTGACTCTACCAGATTCTTTTTGCAGTTACGTTGGTGAACATTTTTGGATCTCCACGGCGTTGTGGTGGCCAGGGTGATATTCTGTCTGGAAGGTTGGTTTCTGTTCAGCCTTCGTCTTCTTATTTGTCTTCTACAAGATGATAATTTTTGCTTCAGTTTATTATGCCATATGATGTAACGGTAACTGTCTAATTTTATCATATATGTAGTAAGTTATTTTTTGGAAGCACTTTAATCATGTCACATACAAATATGTTTGCAGTCCTCAGACATATAATTTAGTCCCTTTGAAGTCATGCTCCAGCAGTCGTGGTTTCTTAGTTTGGATGCTTTCTGTGAAGTTCCATTATTGTACTGATTTGACTCCTTGGTGATGCATAATAAGTACTTACGAATACTGAGAAGTGAAATCCCATTTTTAACCTCCTGATTAGGGGTAAATAAACCACTCAGGTGTTGTTTGCTGTTTGTTTTTTAGGGACGAAAACCCTGTTCATAAGCGGTTCAACACACTGTCAATGAGCCTAGCACAAGAAGGGTTCATTTTTTAACAATGTTCAGTTTCTTATTTCTTTGAGAATTTGGAAATACGTCATGTTATATATTAATCCATCCCACGTGAACCATGCTCAGTTTGTGATAAATATTCTTTTGCAGTTAGCATCTACCTCCATGCATTACACCTCTCCTGCACATCATGCCTCATGCTTGCTAGTTCATTTACCATTTTGCCATTTTCTAATAGGATATTGGTTGGACATGTTTGAATATTCTGTTTTCTTCTGTCCTCCTTTTATTTATTTTTTTACTATGCAAAACCACTGGGGCAGCCCCTGATCTTTAATAGGCGAAATGTGAAAATCAGAATGGCAGAAGAAAAAATTAACAAAGAAAAAACTGCAGCCAGAAAACCATCCCTTTGGTGTAATCAAATTATGTTATTCAGATGTTCCCTTTGAACTGGTTCCATGAGAAGGGCACAAATTTTTAAATCCAAGGTTGGAATCTCAGATTCCTAACACTATTGTTTGAATAGAAGGGAAGGAAATGGTACTAACAGTCTGAGTTCCACTTTGAATTCTACTGGCTAACGGAGAGGCAGCTGTTTTCTCGAAGTCCTTGCAAGAGCTTTTTCTTGATAAGATTTGCCATACTCGATAGGATAGAAAGGAAGGGAAAATGAAAAGGCAAAGAAAATAGATGGAGGGTTTAATGCTGGAGAAAGAAAGGGAAAGAAAGGGAGGATTAATGAGGGTAAACTTGTGTTTTTTTTAAAAAACATTCTTTTCCCTCCCAATCTTCTCATTTCTAGAGGTACATAGTTTTGCCTTTCCTTTTTCTTCCTCTCATTTCCTTTCTTTCTTATCCAAACACAGTTCTGTTTAATCCTTCACTTTCCCTCTTGTATAATTTGACACTTATACGCTGTCCAATCTTCTTTTATTTCATTTCTCTCTATTTCTCCATCCAAGCAAATCCACTAAGCTTTTTAAGTGTGCTTTATTTAAAGGGGCATATCATGCATTTCCTGTGTGTGTGTTTGTGAAGAGAGAGAGAGAGAGAGAGAGAGAGAGAGAGAGGGGGGGGGGGGGGGGGGGGGGGGACTGAAAATGTGAAGAAAAAGGTGGACCTTTTGGGCTGCGGCTTTTCCAACCTGACTTTACAATAAAATAGAGGTTTTCCAGGGTGCCCATGTTTTGTGTTTGTGTAACCCCTTAAACTACACTTTGAAAATGAAGCTGATCTCACCCTAAGGAGAAAATCTTCTCCCATGAGGTATATGCCCTTAAGACTACAAGAGGCTAATGTTATCAAAATGGACGCCGAGCTGCTGTCTTCCTGGATGTTTCCCTCCTTTTATGTTGACAGAACTTTCTACTGGTGCAGTGTCGCAGTTTTCTCATCTTGGGCAAAGCAAGTGCTTGAAACTCAGAAGGAACCAGATGACAGGTGAAGTTTCTTACTCAATTTCCTTTTCCTGCTTGCACTTAGTCTTCTGATAATGAAGCTTTATTTCTCATTTGTTCACCTCTTATTTGGTCTGGTGATTGAAGTATTCCAATGAATCCGATGGTGTTGGGGAGCATTTCTGGTTCTGTTTTGCTGAGAAAAGCAGCATCAGTTGCTTTTGGTAAGAAGAAGCGGTCGACTCTCACAACAGACATCATCGAATGTCTAGGAGAAAGGTTTGTGCTATGACATTTGTCAAAGTTCCATATATTTTTCATGTTGCCCCGAAGCTCATGCTTTATGTCGTGTCCCAGTTTGGAGCATCTGTGCCCGGTCTCCTGAAGCTGTTTTGCGGTTGTACTATACAGGTTTTTTGTATTCATGTTCGTCTGCCATCAACATTTCTAGTTTTCTGTTTAAGCGTTTTTGGCAGTTGATCTCTTGTAGTAACCTAGTCAGTTGAAGAGTACGATTGCCAGATTTAGGGCCTATGTCTTTTATGTTTGTTCTACGGTCAACACTTAAGAATAAGAACGGAAAGGAATAATAATTTTTTTTTTTTAATCTCTCTCTCTCTCTCTGTGTCTCTGTTTCTTCCTTGGCAAGATGGGGTTAAGCACCTACAGACCAGGCTTACATGAAGTTTATAGGCTAGATGAACGAGGGACACAATCAGGAGGCTTATCTTTCCAAATTCTGGTTCAAGCCGTCAAAACCAAGGCCTACAATTTTCTCTCGAATGTATTCTGACTTGTTTTTACTCCTCATTTTACTCTGCGAAACCAAGCTAAAAGATCCACAATCTCTTTCCTTGCGGAACTGCGAATGCCAAATCCTCCAATAGTATTAACCTCTTAGCCCGGTGGATGAAATTCCTAGAATAGAAGCTGGAATATTTTTAACTTGATGCAAGATTTTTGAATCCGGTTGTATCATAACCTAAAAGCTAGGTCTGCCTTTTGGGGTTCGGGATGACCAGAACTACAAGGGTTTTCCGTCATTATTCTCATGAAAGTTTACGACCGGTTGTCCTCTCTAGGAAAAGCAAAACAAAACAATCTTGAAGTCTTTTGACCAAGTGGATGAAACTCCCAAATATACAAAGGAAATTATCAAAGCGCTGAGGGGTTTTTGAATGTTGATTTGACGCATAAACCAAAAGATTTTTGCAGTTTTATACCATCAATCAAATGGGAAGAACACATTCAACAGAATTCCTGCGTAACGAACCGGAGCTTTTCATGGTAGACTTGGTAGTACGCAGTATTTTGTGTTCATTCCCACTAGCTACGAAGTCCTCATTAGAAAATTAATTGGAGCACAACAAAGAGACGGTTGCTTTTTAAAAGTCCAGCAACTGACTGCAATATTCAGGATAGTTTTCTGTAAGACCTGCATCTTTTAGTTGCACTAAATCAAACATGAGCTCTTCTGTAGTACAGTAGACTTCCGCACATGACAGATCAGATGTGCCCCTACCATCATCTTAGAACTATGGTTATCATTTGGAAGTTGAGGTGCGGTAACCTTATTGCCTGAAAAATGGCCTGCAAAAGTTCTTGCTCCACGTACGACTTAATTTCTTATGCATTAATACAAGGCCTTTCAAAACCATTTGCAAGAGAGAGACTGGCCCTGTGGAAGTCATATAATTTAAAAACAGCCTAAACAGATATGCAAAACGATAGATTATTGGTTGTAGATTCCGATACATGAAATATAGCTGGAAAAATCATATCCCCAATCTCTGGAGATTAATATCTTAGAGGAATGATATAAACCCTGGAACTTGCCCTTACATAACAACGAATTATTGCTTCCAGCATCCACAAATTATTATGCTTCTACTAGAATGAAGAGTGGCTTGCCTTCTAACCTTTCCCTTCCCTGCAGCAGGTGAAAACACATGATACTGCATCCATTAGGAAGATGTTGAAAAAGCTCCAATGTTCCTTCAAGACAAGGTTCAAAAACAAGTTCTTTGGCTACCTAGCAATGGCCAAGAGCTACTTTTCACAGGTTGGTCTAAAGCAGTTAGTAGGCATGCAGGAATTGAAGGATTAACTTTACCAATTGGTTGTGGCTTAGAGTTAATAATTTAGTTTGTGGACTTTCAAATCACTAGATAATTTGGCTTTCATGAACAAGAATTTTTATGGGTTCTTTGAACATAGACTCAAAACCAATTAGCTAAGGTTTATAAGTTCTACTTGCACAATTGGAGAAAGGAACATAAACCTAGATTTGCCAGCTTGTGAGCTTGCCATTGGAAAAACTTTTAACTAAAGAGTAGAACAAAGGGAGAAAGAGAGAACCGACCACACACCTTAAGCTCTGGCAGTTCTATAACACAGGCACATTCAACCACCTTAGCACCAACACGTTCTGCAAGCACAACAGAAGTTGTCAAATAGAATACACATAATAAGAGTGATAAACTGATAATTCAAAGGAAGCTGTATATATAACATTTCCGCAAAGGTACTTTCTTCCTGCTTTCTTATGCAAACAATGCACAGACATGACACGGAGAAGCATATAATAGAAGCAAGCGAGCTCTGCAAGTAATCACCCTGGTCCTCTTTAAAACTAGCAAGTAGATGAAATCTGTCTACACATTCTGGGCAAAGAAGAAAAGGCAAAAGATGTTTGACTAGCAATGATTCAATTCAGAGTTCATGGAGTATTACCTAGTAATTTAATAGCTGCGCACAGGGTCCCTCCAGTTGCAATAAGATCATCGATTACAATTGCACGTTCTCCAGCATGAACAGCTCCTACATGCATCTCCATTCGGTCTGTTCCATACTCCAAAGTATACTCCTCTGATATAACTTCACCTGTCTCATAGTAACAAAGCATCATGAGAATAAATCGATCAAGGGGACATCGTGCAAAAAAAGTTCTGCTAAAGCGTCTACGAAAGTATATCATAAAAAATGCACTCAATAGTTGTAAAAGGCATTTTGATATCCATAAATACATAAGACCATTAACGAATGTGATTTCGCATTTCAACTTTTGTGAAATGGTCGCATAATAAATTAGGCAGAGATATGCACACACATCCGATGGCTCAACATAATAATCACGTTCTTATTTCCTAACAAGTACTTTATCCAGACATTGGCATACCCTTAGCTGATCCAAGAGTAACACAGGTTCACTCACAGATTCTCAAGTGCATAACAGGAACAAATATATGGGAGAAGCGTACCTGGCAACTTCTTTGGTTTTCTCAAAGGAACAAACTTGGCACCTATAGCCAATGCAATAGGAGGGCCAAAAATGAATCCTCTTGCTTCTACTCCTGCAATGGGTGAATCAAACATAAGGAAATCTACAAGCATCTCATACTCTTCTAAGAATGAATAACGATTGTTCATACAAGGTGTTTCTTGCTGCTGATAAATGGAAAAAAGAAAAGACAAGTAAAAGCTTGATCCATCATTAAGAAACACATTTGAGAACACACACAAAATGGAGATACAACATTAAGATAAATTCATTTTTCAGGAAAAAAGTTTCATATAGCTTTTTTCATACTGAAAAGTCCTAAATCACGTGAAGGAACACTACACCACTTTGCCTGACACAAAATGATGTTGAGTAGGCTAAAAATATCTGTTGTGATGGATTTTACCTAGACATCATTTTGAAACTTCTGGATGTCTCTACGTGAAGATAATTGTTTACTCCCATAGTCGATACACTTTTTTGTACATTAGGAAATTGTAACCTATACACAAAATATTAATCAAGTGACAAATTGTGAAGTGCCATAATCACCAATTCCTTCAAAACATTGTTGTTATCATCCACTAATTTAATAGAGTTCCATTTCAGATTTGTACTCAAGCATTCTGTTCTGTCACATTCTCTTATCAGCAAGCAACAATTGTGTCATATTCTCCTAGGGCAGTAGGGCTATGAACAGTGTAAGTTAGGCATGTAGGTATTACAGAACACGTAGGGGTTATTATAAAAATTATGACGTCAAGAGGGAAAGAGTGAATGAATGTATAATATGATGAGACATGGAGAAGACATCATTTTGCTATTTGTGAGAGCAAAGCGATCAATTTGTCCGTATAATACTTTCTAGTGGAGAGAGGTTGGCAAAAGTCAAAACCTTTCCAGATAAGAGATACACACGGAACTTCACAAAAACGTACAGCATATAACATATTAGAATCCGAGCATCCTCACAAGTGCATCAATCATAATTTTTAAGTGAAAATGCAACATTGAAGAACTGTTCCTAGATAGAGTTGCAGGAGACGCACACCATCTGCAGATACTCGGTCATGCCTTCCCTAAGTAGAGTTTAACATATCACATAGTCCCCCTAAATTTGAAAGAGTTGACGCGCTTATACCACCATGAACATTAGTAAAGCAGAAGTAACCCACAGAAAGTTTTTTATGTTCTTATCATGTCCATGTATTTGACACGCCAACAAGAAATTACAAAACTTCGCGCACAGAACGATGAATATACCTGCCACGACTGAAATATTCTGATTCTTATATCTCTCAACAAACAAATCAATGGTATCTTTGAATGCCTGAGGGTCGAGCAGCAGCGTTGTTATATCTTGAAACTTGATCCCTATATTTTCAGAAACGGCCGTGAACTAAGTGAATGGTTATAACAATGTCTTAAATGCAGATCATACAAAAGCAAAAGTTCAAATAGAAGTCGAAGTCCAATGCCAGCGACAAGAAGACCGACGGCAGTTAGTAGTAATGGTAATATCATTTTTAGATGTGAACTGAACCCAAGAAAAGGGAAACAAAAGCATTTACAATTTACAAAACGAGTAAAAAACATAGAGATCATTTTAAGGCAAGATACATAGAAGAGTTTCGGTTGAAGCATTCATATTTCCAAAACATTAGACCATCTTCTGAGTGACGGTGGATGTAAAATCTCAAGAAAAGGAAGCAAGACCATAGCGTGCATTTCAAATCGCCGAATAGAATGCAACCAACACGAAAGCTCAGTTGGAAAAAATCCCATCGATTTTAGCGCCAAATGGAACAAACCCACATGCTAAACAGAACCCAAGACCACAAATTTTGGCAAATAAAAAGTCCAGGGAAGATATAACCACGAAGCCGAGCTCGAGAGTGACAAAGAGAGAGAGATACCTGGCTTGGGGAAATTCGGGATTACACGGATCGAGGTCGAGATCCTCTTGATGCGTTCGTCGCCACCCTCGATCGCCATCTCCTTCTGCAACTTCGAGATCCGAATGCCCGGGTCGAGTGGCGGCGCCTGAAATTTAAGCCGTTGGCTATCGTAAGAACGCCGTCGTGCAACGGCGCCTGGCAGCCGTACATCGACTCAAAGGACGGCTATAATACGAAGATACAGTAGTTAGCGGTTGGTGGGGCGCTTTGCCAATAATGCCTTCTGGTCGGTGGTATGTGCCAGAAAGGGTTGTACAGTCTTTCAAACCCGAACCAGCGCAACTGGTCGTCCATCGGGGAGATGGACGGCTGAAAGACGCATGGTTGGTAACGATGGTGGGTGGGAATGGGCACCGAAAGTTTTGGCCCCTCTTCAGTTGACCGCCAAATGGTTGGTGAGTGGCGGCCCTGCCCTCGTTCATAGAGAAATCATTGACGTGGGAGTTCGCCGGCCGTCCATCGCGGCGTCGGACGGCCGTGGCAGAGAGAGCCGGAGAAGATTATCAATAAATAAATAAAACGTAGCCAGCTAGTAGCAGAGCTGGGTTAGGCAGACCCTGTTAGGCGGTGTTTGATTCTGCAAAATTGTTTATTTTGTTCAAGCAAAAGAGTCCGAATTTTCTTTCATATATATAAAACATGAAAAAATGGGAAAAAAAATCACTGGCTCAATGCACCTTCAGATCTTTTGGTAGGAGTATAACCCAGCTGGAATTAGAATCTCTTACCAACTCTCGCCTCCCAAACACATGTTCAGAAAGGCAGCAATGCTGTCACGTGGATACAGGAGGGAATAATTTTCCCAAGAAGGGGCCGTTGGGGTTAGGTTTCCCATCCTTTCATTGTTTATCACAATTTGTTGTATTAAAATACTGTGGAAGAAAATCTATTTTAAAATGTTCGATTCATCTTAAACCAACTTGTGTAAGCAAAGCAAGAGGACTGATCCGATCATAAATCTGCAGTTTCAGATTCCAAACCATCTAAGATCTCAGAGGTGATAGGATGCCACTCAAAGTTATAAATTAATTGAAATATCAGTGTTCGTTGTTGTTAGTACTGTTGTCCTGCTTTGAGCTAAAAAGAGCTTTGCTAGATACCCGAAGAGGCCGAAGACGAAGACCTTATTCCTTTTTGTCTACCGATAGGGTCCATGGTTGCTTTGGTGCACCATTGACTAAGAAGTCAACTTAAAGGCAGCTGAGAGTCCATTATTGAGAGTGTGTCGTTTTGCATACTTAGATCTAAGTCCGCGTAGAATCTTAAGTACTCTTCTCTAGCCTACCAAGAAAGTAGTTTTCATTACTTTGGCCTTATAACAAACAAATTGTCCTCTAGCCATCAACTTGAAGAGATATGGTCTTTAGGCACTCGAACCCACTTGGATCATATCTAGACAAATAGAAGCGGCGACGCAATTTACAAGTTTTAGTGAAAAAAAAAAAATTACATATATTTCCTAACAAACCTGTGGCACGAAAGGGTCTTTTGGCAGTACAGATACTTTCTGAGTGCTTCGTGAATCTATCTTAAAGATTAGGTATGTTAATGAGACACTTGGGACTATTGTTTCTTGAACATCCTTCAATCTTCAGGGTAGATTCATAGGACACTTATAAGATGTTCCTGTTATCAAACTACCCCTAAGGCCTATAAATGTAATAAGATTTTCCCCATTACTAGTGGTCAGTGAAAATTAGTATGTGACACTTGCTCGTTGAATTAAAGTTTTCCCTTATAGTGCCCTTCATTTTCTTGATGAATTAGGGTTAAGGAGATCTCGCCGGTTTAGAAGCGAGCTGGCTAGTGAAAGGGCAGGAAGGGAAAATAGCTTATCAGATCCAGATGCGACCTTGGATCCTCCTGTTAGGATCCAGTGGAGGCCTATTCCAGATTTGTTTCAGTTTTGGATCTGATCCAAATCTCACAATAGACTAGAGTTTTTGCTTACTGCTATTTAGCGTCTTTCCCAGCAGCTTGATTGAGACCAACTGAGTTAGAATTCTCCTTTCACAATTCCTCTTCTTTCTTGGTTTTTTGTGACTAAGAGCAAGGGTGAGAGACTTATTCGTGAATCCTGTACACAAATTTGCATTCAAATGCAGTCTGGTTATTGAACTCTTGACCTTCTTCAAATGAACGCATTATGGAAGCCACATGTGTCAAACTTTGGTGGAACTTTTAACTGGAGGTCATGGGTTCAAATCTCATCACCGCAGCATATTTTTTCTTTGTATTTGTAAAAATTATATCTATTTATTTTTAAGTCCGATTCTTCCACCTTAATGAACTAGGAGTCTAAGTAAAAGAAAATACAACAAGGTAAGTATATCAACTATACCAGATAATTTCCGATATTACATTACTCCACCATGGGCGGATAGCAGGAATCGAACCCTCATCTTCTCCTTGGTGAAGAGAAATTTTACCATTCGACCATATCCGCATTATATGTGAAAAATGAGGAAGAACAATTTGCTTTTGCAATTAATTATGTGCAGAGTTTACATGCCTTGCTCTTTCAAAAAAAGTTACAAGATTTGGTGTATTGCCTTTAAAGGCTCGTTTGACAGCAAAGGTATCGAGAATGTTCAATGAATGAATCTGTGTCAAGTATTAGGGTAGATTCATTGAAGACCACCTGAGTTTATCAAACGGCCCCTAAGTATCATGTTCTCTGTCCCTCTTCCAAAATATTTACGGGATGCAGGTGCAACTAAGTGGCACTTGGAACATTCTTTGTGCCAACATAGAGCATCTTCCTTAAAGAAAGAAATACTCCCAAATGAGTTACTTTTGAGTAGTGGGGAGCTGGGCACGTGCCATGGCGGGAACGGTTCACATTATATTGGAGATTTTATGTAATTTTGGGCCATATCAAATCTGATGTGAATCGGATTCTGAAAGTTATTTAAGTGAATCTGATCCATTTGCAACCTTATTTTAAGATGCAGCCCATGCCCTCCCTGCCAGGGGCAGGGGCAGAGGCAGAGCAAAGTGAGCCCGAGGGACCTTGACTTCCCCTCGAAAAAGAAGTTAAAAAGTGTAAATCTTAAGAAATTTCATTTATCCTTTATAAAAAATTTTGAAAATTTGTATTTCGACTGTGTTAAATTTTTGAAATTATGATTTGACCCTTCTCATGAAAAATTTCTAGCTCTGTTTTATGTATTAACGAGAATCCATTGGAGGGCAAGTCTGGTTCCAGCAACTGTGTTTCCCAATATTACTATAGTCTGTCAGCCAAGGCTATAAACTCGTTGAATACATCAGCGTAAACTCATTGAATACATCAGTGTAACGCGGTTCAGTGGGCAGTTGACAAGTCATCCATCGTCATGTCGATGCTTGGCGAGGGATTTGACTTATTGAGTGGGTGCTTGATAAAATGATAAGCATTTTGGTGAACTCTTTTATGCATCCGGTTTGTGTCATCCCTCTCGTCATTCCCGTTTTTGAACGTCCTCTTGGTGTTCCTTAACATCGCCCATGCATGAAACATATGTGGCAGTTGTTGAACATCTTCCAAGTGGAAGAATTTACATGATTCTAGATGGCGGCGAATCCACAAAAAGACGCAGATACAGAAAACTTCATCTAAAATCTGCAGGTGGGAACCAGAAGCGACGTTTTCTTTAAAAACTATCATAAATTTGCATTTATTATGGTCCCCATTTGGGGCTTCGTCACGAGTCTTAAGTGGATCGTGCAGGTCACTTCTGTAAGGTCCATTTGATCTGCAAAAAAAAGAAAAATCACAAATGGCGTGTTTGTTACAGACATGCGGTGCTATGAGATCACCAGGAACTTAGATTCATGAATTTAAGGTCCGACACTCCTTCCCTTAATCAGAACGTAAACCAGTAGCTTTTTAATGCTAATACGATCCTTCATGAAGATCTTATAATGCACACCTTCTAATGCAGCCTTTGATCTGATACCCGATGATGATAATAAGATTCAGAGTAGATGGTGATAAAGTCGAGTTGAATGAGAAAAGAGAAAGGAAAGTGCAAAGAACGATGAAGATTTTGATTAAACTAATGACTGATAATAAATGAAAGAAAACAAAACAAGCAAAGATCTTTTCTGCTTCTGCCAGTTTTTCTCACTGGGTGGTGCGATTCAATTTTGATTTTGATAGAAATGGTTTCGTTTTCAACTATCAAATTGCCTTTTTTTTTTGTGCATCTCATCCCCAATTTCCACTGTTTGACGAGAAAAAACTCAGTGCTGTTGCTGTTGGCATCCGGCAGCTCAGAGACCAAAGCGGAGTGGGACTGCGGTTGTACAGTAGAGTGGATGGAACAAGTCGAGACCAATAAATAGGAGTCTAACTAGAAGACGTCGGCAGCAGGGTCCTCCTTTGGCCTTCGATAAGGTAGGGACATATTGATCCACCCGCCCTTTGGCGTGTTGAATCGGCGAAGCTATTATTAGCCACCAAAAAAACAGTCCACTAAGAGATAACAAAACGTTAATATTGGTATTATTTTTAAATATTAGTATTATTTTCCTTTTTAGTTTAGCATGGGTTAACATCACGTAGCTATAAAAATTCTTATTTTTGAAGATCCATGACATATATAGATAAGTAAATAATTGAAGATAAGTAAATAATTGAAATAAGTCTATGTAAAAATAAATAAAAATTTTGTTGTTGGCTAATGCAACTGCCCAAGTTGCCCATGCCAGCCTATATGTAACTACGCTACCGGTGCAGCAATGAAAGTGCACAAAGTAAATAATTAACTAATTTTCAATTAGTCTTGGGTAGCGACCCGGCTCTTGTGGGGTTGCCTTGTATAATTGAACCCAAGTTTACTGAAATCCAACATATAAATTCAAAGTTTCAGATTGAGCTCTGTGGCGGGTGTATACGCCTCTTGTTTTGGATGGAGTACGGTACACTTGTCAATTAAAGTGCTGGGATCCCATTATTTACATATAAGAGGAGCAGCACCTATGTGAGTGAACCGACAAATGTGTCTTCTATGCAACCTTCTACTCAACCAACCACACTATAGTTCCTTGAAGTGAAGTGCATTGATGTTAGTTTCTTTCAAAATCACTATTTTATATGTTGTTTACTGTTTTTTTAGTAGTAGTTATTATTATTATGGATGGATGAATTCTACTTTGATGTTCTCGGAAACTGTTAATAGTAAAAAAAAATATCCACCTACCTTTTTTGTAAATACACTTAAGAGAAATAAGTATTTAAATTACTCCACTTTAATGTTTTTATTCAAATTGAGGCTTTGTTGGTTTATTTACTCTTGAGAAAGCTGAATGGTAATTTATTATTTCCCCAACAGTTAGGTAGCATTTTATGATTTATTTAATACGCAATTTATATTAAGATCTGTTCTCCCCAGTGGCTCATAAGAGGAACATAAAGTTATTGCATTTTCGTTTTCCTGGACCCAAATCCAAATCTGATTTTCAATTTATTTTGGACTTTGTTATCTTATATACAATCTGATATTCAATATATTTAAAATAATCAGATTTTGAACCAATGACACACTTTCATGCAGGGGCGGAGCCAGAATTTTTTCTAGGGTCGGGCCAAAAGGAGCAACGAAGAGCGACCGATCTGACGAAGCTAAAAAAAATTGTTTTTTTCAATGTAAATTTTTTTTTTTTCCTGCGCTCACCCGGGCCATGGCCCAGGCGGCCCCCCTCCCTCGGCCCCTCCTTTCATGTGTTCAGCAGCATGACTGTACATGTTCTCAATTCATTCAAAGCCAATTTCTTTCTCAAAAAGAGAGAAAAAAAAAAGAAAAAAGAAAAAAAGAAGGTCAAATTCAGCCTTAATAATAATAATAATAATAATAATAATTACTTATCTACTTTTCACCGATGTTTTTATTAGATATAATAATAATAATATTAGACAATCTAGGTGATTCTGCAAGGTCAAATTCAGCAAAGACAACTTCTTCACAATATCAAACGAGCATAGGATGAACTAGTTGTCATAAATATATGTAGTGTTAATTATACTATGATATATGAAGAGATGTATGATTAGGATGCTTGTAACAAGCAGAACTCCAAAACTTATAAGTTAAACTCGAAAAGTATGTTGATCTGCATAATTGATATAGTCAAAGAATTGAAAGCTTTACATAACATTGGTAAGATTATCCTTCATTTATCATTGATCTGATCAGCTTTCTTTCCTAAAACTTGATTCTTCGTCTATGAACTGACGTTCCAGGTGAAAAGTTTACGTTCAAAACCGCAAGAATCAATAATGTTGAAAAATCTAGGAAGAATTCATTCCTTGCTTTTTTGGAGGGTCTTGCCGATACGTATGCTCTTCATATCAGATTTTTATGTTAATGAGAAAAGCAAACTTCACAAAAAGAATTACATCGAATCTCATTTGCTTCAGCAAATTACTGCTCACTTCTGGTCCTTGCATTTTGGATTTGAACCGCACAGCATTAAATCTGGATCCCGTCAGACCCGAGAACTGCCTACGGGCGAGCCACTCCACTAATGAGTGCAAGACAAAATATGTGGGTTGGAGAAAGCTACAATACGGGGCAGCCTGTGGAGACGCCAAAACTATGGCACGTGACGAGGGTTTGGTTCGGATAATAACGCTTGTGGGTGGACCCACAACATGATAGGGATGTAAGTAAATCAGATTTAGTTCGGATCTATATTACATTTCAGATCTATCTACCCTGAATTTAAGGGAAATTTGAATGATGATTTAGTTCACTCTGATTTATCGTGATCAACAGTTTAAAAAAAAAAGGTGGTCGGTATTTTCATCAATTAATATTATTAATAAATTGTCATGAGTGAGCTAGTAACTATGAATAGTCAAAATCACTCACTTGAATTTTACTTTTCACTTTTACTTTCACTACAAAGTAGATGTATCAAGGTAGAGAGAGAAAAAAAAGGGGGAATGGTGAGAGAATGGAGCGAAGGTGAGTGACGATTGAGGCCCACTTTTGCGTCTAGAGAGAGAGAGAGAGAGAGAGTGGGTCAGTCGGCCTTATCTCGGCGAGCTGGAGCGAACCCAGGTTTGACTGGTTCACTCGCTCCTTTTTGGTACGCGAGTCCAGAACCATGCGTTCCCACGTTGGCTTCGACCCACCTTACTTTCTTCCAGTTCTTGACTAGCCCACCTACTGGCACCTTCCTTGAAACTCACCTCCAAGTAAAATACAAAATTAAAAAATTAATCCTAACAACTTTACAGCAACTTCACAAGGGACATTATTATCATTATTATTGTTCATGTTGTTGTTATAATTATAATTATAGTTGTTATGGTCTTTTCTGCATATTTTGGGATGAGCAAGCAAGCAATTGAGTAGTTTGTATTGAGGAAAGTGTGAATGGGCAAACAAAATACGCAAAACATTTGAACGTCTTCTCTTGACCATGGAGAACCAGCAAAGCATTTGGATAAATTAGATGTCAACGTTGAAGCCGCTCCTCAATTTGGAAAACCGAGTTTTTCACAATTTTAACTAGCAGAGTAGCTGAAATTAATTAAAATATATATATAGAAAAATAATCAACCCCCTTTTTTCTTTCTTTTTTTTTTTTTTCCGAACGGATAAGCTTAAAATAAAACTTCCATAAGAAGAGTAAAAGCAGAGAAAAGATTTGGTCCGTGAGTGGACGGGTTTGAAACGAGTACAGGTTTGATTTTCCAGTACGCGGTGGACGCCTCGCCGTTTCTTCCTAATGGGACCTGGACGAATTCCCACCTTAACCATTCAATAAATCTTAAGTATGCTTTTAGCAATATGAAGGAAGGCGGTTGTATTGTTTATTAGTACTAATTCCGTAAGCGCACTTTCGTAAGTTTAGCTAAAAATATTACTTTCTCTCTTCAAAAAGAAAAAAATAGTTTCACAGTTAAGTCAATTTTTTGTAGTCCTTCCATCCTCAATAGGGCTAGAGGCTGACCAGATAAGAAGTTGGGCTTGGGCCGGTCTGCCAACCATGGTTGCAGTCTAACAACTCATGCTCAGGAGCAACTCCATGCAGCTCTATATATAGTGAGGTAAGTCATCGGCATTGAAAACATTCATCAAATGGCTGTGCATCTGGCTTCCCTTTCCACTCTTTTTGGTACTTTCCCCAAGGTTGTTCATAGTACCAAGGCTCCGTTCCGTTCCAGCCATGGAGCACCGCCCTTGTGAAATGTGGGCCTAGGGCAAAGGGCCGCGGTAGGTCTGCTATTCAAAGGAGGTCTTTATGGAACTATGACTTCATCCAGGCCATTACCAGCGCAACATTAGTAAGTTTTCAAACTTCTGATTTAAAATTATTATTTTGTTTATTTGGTACTATGATGTGTTCCTAATTCAAAGGCAAAACACGAAGGACAATAATTGAAGAATTGAGAAGAGAAGTCCGTCGAATTACAACATCTACAATTGAGCTATTGTGGCACTTACTCATGCAAATTGATATTTTTAGCTAAACTTATGAAATTAGTACTAATAAACGATACAACCGCCTTCCTTCATATTGCTAAAAGCATACTTAAGATTTATTGAATAGTTAAGGTGGGAATTCGTCCAGATCCCAAACTACTCTAAGGTAAATTCATAAAACAATAATGTCTTTGCTACCAAACTGCTCTTAAGAACTACAAATGCAACAAGAATTTTCTCATTACTGGCGGTAGTGAAAATTGATATGTGACACTTGCTTGTTGAATTAAAGTTTTCACTTCTAGTGCCCTTCATTTTCTTGATGAATTAGGGTTAAGGAGATCTACCCAGTTTAGAAGCGAGCTGGCTAGTGAAACGGCTGGAAGAAAAAATAGCGTAGCAGATCCAAATGAGACCTTGGATCCTCTTGTTCGGATCCGGTGGAGGCCTATTCCAGATTTGTTTCAGTTTTGGATCCAATCCAAAACTCACAATAGACTAGAGTGTTTCCTTACTACTGTTTAGTGTCTTTCCCAGCAGCTTGATTGAGACCAACAGAGTTAAAATTCTCCTTTCACAGTTCTTGTTCTTTCCTGTCTTTTTGTAACTAAGAGAAGGGGTGACAGACTTATTCGCGAATCCTGCACACAAATTTGCATGGAAATCCTGGTTATTGAACATCTTGACCTTCTTCAAATGAAGGCATTATGGAAGCCACATGTGTAAAAATTTGGTAGAACTTTTAACTTGAGGTGACGGGTTCAAATCCTGTCTCCGCAATATTTTTTTTCTTTATATTTGTAAAAATTTATATCTATTTATTTTTAAGTTTGATTCATTCACCTTAATGAACTAGGAGTCTGAGTAAAAGAAAATACAAACACTACACTATAGTAGGTATATCTGTTAAAGCAGATAATTTCTCATATTACACTACTCCACCATCAGTGTATAGCATAAATCGAACCTGCATATTCTCCTTGACAAAGAGAAATTTTACCATTCGACCATATTCGCTTTACATGTGAAAAATGAGAAAAGGGAATTTGCTCTTGCAATTAATTATGTGCAAAGTTTACATGCTTTGTGCTTTCAAAAAAAAGTTACATGGTCGGGTGTATTGCCTTTAAAGGCTCGTTTGATAGAAATGATATCAGGAGTGTTCAATGAATCTGTCTCAAGTATTAGGGTAGATTCATTGAAAACTACTGAGTATTCTTCTTACCAAACGACCCCCATGTATCATGTTCTCTGTCTCGTTTCCAAAATATTTACAGGATGCAAGTGCCACTAAGGGGCACTTGGAACATTCTTTGTGCCAATATAAAGCATCAAGTTAAAGAAAGAAATACTCCCAAGTGAGTTGCTTTTGATTACTTTTGAGTAGTGGGGAGTTGGACACCAGCCACGGCGTTGTTCGCATCCCCAAGATTTATTGGATTTTGGAGTGCTCCAGAAAAATGACATTTTATCAAATAAAAGAGAAAGGGACTCGCTCGTCAGTATGAAGATTGACCGTTCCCGGTGTCTCTATGGGGAGTAACCAATCCAAGAGCCATGTCTATTGATGCATTTCATTTTTGCTTAAACATCTTTTTTATTACAAATACGGTGTAATGTTTGAGAAAATGTTGAAGCTTTGATGTTTTAAGATTTTGAGAGAGTTTGAAGAATCATTTGAGAATGAAAAACATTTTGATTTGAAAAATCTTGAGTGGGAAAATCATTTGGAAACCTTTGAAAATCACATTTAGAAATCACTTTTATGTTCTCTTAAGACTTTAAGTAAGTTTAAGGTTTTGTTTTAATTCAGTTACTGTCTAATTAGAGCTACATCTCATCTTGTTTAAATTTTTTTAGAGATGAGCATGTGATAATTTGTGATGTTAAGTGAATATGAATGTATAAATGTCTTGATCCTACATTGTTAGCATTCATTCCTACCATGACATTCATTTAAAAGCATTCTTATAACTACATATATCTAAGATTTTTGTTTTTTATTTATAAGATTGTCATAAATATTGTTGTGAAAAGAGATAAGTTTTTGAAAATGGAATGAATTGTAGACTCTCAAGCATGATTCTAATATTGAGTCATTATTAGATTTTTGGACTTGGTGAAATCGGCAAATGAAAAGATTTTGTGAGAAAAATGTTCAAAAGAATGGAAAAGATGAAAGACTTGAATACAAGAGGAATATGGAGAAAGAGAAAGGGAAAGAGATTTTGAAAATTACAAAAGAAATATTGAAAGAGAGATAAATGCATATACATGTATATACTTATATCTATATATATTCGGATATATATACATATGTATAAGTATATGAAAGCTTGCAAAGAATAAGTTTAAATCTAATAGAGAGGGAGTAGAAGATTTTAAAAAAAGAGAGATTTTAGAATGAAATACACGTTTATATATTCATATACATAACATATATATACGTATACGAGAGTTTGTAAAAGAATGTAACAGATCATAAGACAAATAGAGATATTCATGTACACGTGTACGTATAGAATATGTATATACACATATGTCTTCATAATAATTGAAATCGACAGATAACTTAAAAATATCTGACTTCGATTTTTATGTAAACCAGAGAGGAACTTGGACTCATGCAAGAACCTAGGCTAAGCCTCAAAGGTCCTATTAGAGAGAGTATTTGCTTTTAAAAATCTTTTGAAAAACATGATTCAAAATATTTTATATATTAACATAAAGTCATGATTATTTGCTATAAGAGAATATATTTCTTCCACTGTTGGGTATGGAAGACAATCAAACAATGTAATGAAGCACTTATTGGTGGTTCATAATCAGATGATGAAGAAAGAAACTAAACGTGAGAAAGACATGAAAATGCATTTTTAACATATATATATATTCATGAAGGGCTTCCCGGTTGGATAAATCCCAACATAAAAAATCAATATAATAATGAAAAAGATCTCAACCCAAACACCCATTATCACCGTGTATTTGCTCATTAATTAAGAAAAATTAATACATTGTGCATAATCATTATCTCAAGCATAAACGATGAGTAAACAACATAACAAGTATACTTTTGAAAATAAATGAAGAAATTAGATTTATTTTTCCTTGCTCATACTCCCGGTGCACTCAAGATGTAGCTCTTGATTTCGGATGGAAAATTATTAGAGCTTTGCACGACCATAAGAAGATGACAAGAAGAAATGAAAGTAGAATGGATGACTACATACATTGAATATGGATTATATTAGAAATGAACATCTTCCTTTAAATGATCTTAGAGTTGCTTAGGATGAAACTCCAAGATGACGAAGATATCCCCTTAAGAGATCTCTTTGTGCTCCCTTGAAAAGTTTGATCTTAGAGAAGCTTGCTATCAAAGTTGGATAAGAAAAAAAGAGAATATGATAAATTGAGAAAAAAAGTTGAGGAAAAACAAAAAAACTTCAAATGAGAAAACAATAAAAGTTTCCCAAGGGTTAGCTCATGCCCATGAAAAGAGTTTATAGAGGTATTTCTAAGGCATTTTGGAGCCAAAACTCAAACTTTGAATTTTTTTTGAATTTAACAAGATTTTCATACGAATTTCAAATATTTTTGAATAATTTTTATTTTTTCTTAAAAGTAAGTTTTGACTAAGTGGGATTGGCCACTAGCCCTGCAAATGCCCTTTTGGGGTCGTGGGGCGCATGTGTGATGTGTGCGCGTGCTTGCACGACTACGCGGTGCACTCGTGAGTGCCGATGCAAGATTTTTTTTTGTTTTAAGATAACATAAAATAAAATAAGAATGTTGTTTGTATAAAAAGCACAAAACTTTCTTTTTTATTTAAAATCTAAAAAAAAAATTCTATTACAAATGGATGGCCAACTCCGTTTCAGGTGATTTCAGGCTCGTTTTAGATCTAGATTGGGTTCAATTGGTCGCCGACGCGTTCTATTGAGTGGTTTAAGCTCAAAAACACGATTTTGGTTCGAGGACGAGACATAAAACAAATGGAAGTTTTGTGTGCAGGCGTGCGGCACTCGATAGCATCAAACTTTGTCGTTTGGATCTTGGTTTTGGATTTTAAGTTTGAAATGGTCGATTTGGATTTAGACTTGGGTTTTGGATCTAATTTGGATCCGAAAGATGGATTTTGGATTTGAATCTCATGTCTAAAGTTGGGTTTGAATTTGAATTTTGTGTTTGGGTTCAGACAATGGTTTAAAGATGGATCTAATTTGAATTTTGTGTTTGATTTTTGAAACTATGATTTGACCCTTCTCGTGAAATTTTTTTGGCTCCGTTGCTAACAAGGAATTTGACTCATTGAGTGGGAGTTTGGCTCCGTTGCTAACGAGGAATTTGACTCATTGAGTGGGAGCATGACAAAATGGTAAGCATTTTGGTGAACGCATTTAGGGATCCTGTTTATGTCATCCCTCTCATCCTTCCCATTTTTGAACGTCATCTGTGAACTTGGTGTTCCTTAGCATGGCCCATGCAGGAAGGAACTATGTGTAGCAGATGTTGAACATCTTCCAAGTGGAAGAACTTGCATGATTCTAGATGGCGGCGAATCCACAAAAGGAGACAGAACCAGAAACTTCTTCTAAAATCTGCAGGTGGGAAAATTATCATAAATTTGCATTTATTGTGGTCCACATTTGGGGATTCGTCACTAGTCGTAAGTGGATCGTGCAGGTCACTTTTGTGAGGTCCATTTGATTTGCAGGAAAAAGAAAATCACGTATCGTGTGTTTGTTACAGACATGGGGTGATATGAGATCACCAGGAACTCAGATTCATGGATTTAAGGTCAGACACTCCTCCCCTTAATCAGAACTTAATCCAATAGCTTTCTAATGCCAATACGATCCTTCACGAAGATCTTATATTGCACACCTTCTAATGCAGCCTTTGATCTGATATCTGATGATAATAAGTTTCAGAATAGATGGTGATGAAGTCGAATTGAATGAGAAAAGAGAAAGGAAAGTGCAAGGAACGATGAAGATTTTGATTAAACTAATGACTGATAATAAATGAAAGAAAACAAAACAAGCAAAGATCTTTTCTGCTTCTGCCAGTTTTTCTCACTGGGTGGTGCGATTCAATTTTGATTTTGATAGAAATGGTTTCGTTTTCAACTATCAAATTGCCTTTTTTTTTTTTGTGCATCTCATCCCCAATTTCCACTGTTTGACGAGAAAAAACTCTGCTCCGGCAGCTCAGAGACCAAAGCGGAGTGGGACTGTGGTTGTACAGTAGAGTGGATGGAACAAGTCGAGACCAATAAATAGAAGACGTCGGCACGGCAGCAGGGTCCTCCTTTGGCCTTCGATAAGGTAGGGACATATTGATCCACCCGCCCTGTGGCGTGTTGAATCGGCGAAGCTATTATTAGCCACCAAAAAAACAGTCCACTAAGAGATAACAAAACGTTAATATTGATATTATTTTTAAATATTAGTATTAGTTTCCTTTTTAGTTTAGCATGGGTTAACATCACGTAGCTATAAAAATTTTTATTTTTGAAGATCCATGACATATACAGAGAAATAAATATTTGTAATAAGTCTATCTAAAAATAAATAAAAATTTTGTTGTTGGCGTATGCAACTGCCCAAGTTGCCCATGCCAGCCTATATGTAACTACGCTACCGGTGCAGCAATAAAAGTGCACGAAGTAAATAATTAACTAATTTTCAATTGGTTTTGGGGTAGCGACCGGGCTCTTGTGGGGCTGCCTTGTATAATTGAACCCAAGTTCACTGAAATCCAACATATACATTCAAAGTTTCAGATTGAGCTCTGTGGCGGGCGTATACGCCTCTTGTTTTGGATGGAGTACGATACACTTGTCAATTAAAGTGCTGGGATCCCATTATTTACATATCAGAAGAGCAGCACCCATGTGAGTGAACCGACAAATATGTCTTCTATGCAACCGTCTGCTCAACCAACTACACTATAGTTCTTTGAAGTGAAGTGCGATGTTAGTTTCTTTCAAAATCGTGATTTTATATGTTGTTTACTGTTTTTTTAGTAGTAGAAACTGTTAATAGTAAAAATTACACCTACCTTTTTTGTAAATACACTTAAAATTTTTTCAGGATAAGTTGAAAATATCTGCAAGCTTATACATTCAAATGAACCGTAATGCCCCGAATTCTCCTTCCGCCGTCTTCATAAGACGGTGATCGGGCTCGCTTGTCATGGTTTTTTTTTTTTTTAAAAAAAAAAAGTAAATGTATATGTTTTTTTGTTTTGAAGTTGCGATTTTATTTCATGCATGCATGCCTGAGTGATCTGCCTAACCTCAAAGACCCGCTTTTGCATTTTATGATTTATTTAATACGCAATTTATGTTAAGATCTGTTCTCCCCAGTGGCTCTTATCTCATAAGAGGAACATAAAGTTATAAAGTTATTGCATTTTCGTTTTCCTGGACCCAAATCCAAATCTGATTTTCAATTTGTTTTGGACTTTGTTATCCTATATACAATTTGATATTCAATATATTTAAAAATAATCAGATTTTGAACCAATGACACACTTTCATGCAGGGGCGGAGCCAGAATTTTTTTTAGGGTCAAGCCAAGACGATTAGAGGGTCGGGCCAAAAGGAGCGACGAAGAGCGACCGATCTGACGAAGCAAAAAAAAATTGTTTTTTTCAATGTAAAAATTTTTTTTTTTCCTGCGCTCAAGCGGGCCATGGCCCAGGCGCCCCCCCTCCCTCCGCCCCTCCTTTCATGTGTTGAGCAGCATGACTGTACATGTTCTCAATTCATTCAAAGCCAATTTCTTTCTCAAAAAGAGAGAAAAAAAAAAGAAAAAAAGAAGGTAGCCATTTATATACGACTGGTGATGCCACGGTTTTGGACCATGAAACTATGGACTGGATCGGGCGTTCAGATCGGAACGGCCACCAAGTTGGACCAGGAACGAATTACTAACTTGATCGTTGATCCAGATCTGGTCGTACACCAGTTCCCTGTTCTTTCTTTTTCTTGTTGTTTTGGATTTGCTTAATCCGAGTTCCCAGAACCCGATCTAACGAAAATTCTTACCCGTGTCAGTGCCACCTCATGTTCAAACCCATACCTGGACCTAGACCCCATCACCTATTATAAGGACGAGTATGCAGTGTTTATGCCCATAAATTTTGAAGGAAATATATGATGTATAAATTACAGTCTATTAATTATGAAAATCAATTATTATATGTCTATTAATTATCTACTTTTCACCGATGTTTTTATTAGATATAATAATAATAATATTAGACAATATAAGTGATTCTGCAAGGTCAAATTCAGCAAGGACAACTTCTTCACAATATCAAAGGAGCATAGGATGAACTAGTTGTCATAAATATATGTAGTGTTAATTATACCATGATATATGAAGAGATGTATGATTAGGTTGCTTTTAACGAACAGAACTCCAAAACTTATAAGTTAAACTCGAAAGGTATGTTGATCTGCATAATTGATATAGTCAAAGAATTGAAAGCTTTACATAACATTGGTAAGATTATCCTTCATTTATCGTTGATCTGATCAGCTTTCTTTCCTAAAACTTGATTCTTCGTCTATGAACTGACGTTCCAGGTGAAAAGTTTACGTTCAAAACCGCAAGAATCAATAATGTTGAAAAATCTAGGAAGAATTCATTCCTTGCTTTTTTGGAGGGTCTTGCCGATACGTATGCTCTTCATATCAGATTTTTATGTTCATGAGAAAAGCAAACTTCACAAAAAGAATTACATCGAATCTCATTTGCTTCAGCAAATTACTGCTCACTTCTGGTCCTTGCATTTTGGATTTGAACCGCACAGCATTAAATCTGGATCCCGTCAGACCCGAGAACTGCCTACGGGCGAGCCACTCCACTAATGAGTGCAAGACAAAATATGTGGGTTGGAGAAAGCTACAATACGGGGCAGCCTGTGGAGACGCCAAAACTATGGCACGTGACGAGGTTTTGGTTCGGATAATAACGCTTGTGGGTGGACCCACAACATGATAGGGATGTAAGTAAATCAGATTCAGTTCGGATCTATATTATATTTCAGATCCGTCTACTCTGAATTTAAGGGAAATTCGAATGATGATTGTGAGTTATTCAAAGTCACTCTGATTTATCGTGATGAACAATTTGAAAAAAAAGGTAGCCGATATTTTCATCGACTAGTATTATTAATAAATTGTCATGAGTGAGCTAGAAACTATTAATATTCAAAATCACTCACTTGAATTTTACTTTTCACTGGACAAAGTAGATGTATCAACTATCAAGATAGAGAGAGAGAGAGAGAGAAAAAAAAGGGGGAATGGTGAGAGAGTGGAGCGAAGGCGAGTGACGATTGAGGCCCACTTTTGCGTCTAGAGAGAGAGAGGCAAAAGACAAAAAAAGGCGGCGTGAATGAAGGAAGGAAGGAAAGGGACGCGGAGAAGGAAGGAGGAAATCGGCAGTCCAAAATGCATTTTAAAGGTAAAAACGAGAGAGAGTGAGTCAGTCGGCCTTATCTCAGCGAGATGGAGAGCGAACCCAGATTTGACTGGTTGACTCGCTCCTTTTTGGTACGCCGGTCTAGAACCATGTGTTCCCACGTTGGCTTTGACCCACCTTACTTTCTTCCACTTCTTGACTAGCCCACCCACTGGCGCCTTCCTTGAAACTCACCTCCAAGTTAAATACAAAATTAATCCTAACAACTTTACAGCAACTTCACAAGGGATATTATTATTATTATCGTTGTTGTTATAAATGTAATTATAGTTGTTATGGTCTTTTCTGCATATTTTGGGATGAGCAAGCAAGCAATCGAGTAGTTTGTATTGAGGAAAGTGGGAGTTGTTGATCCAAAGTGTGAATGGGCAAACAAAATACGCAAAACATTTGAACGTCTTCTCTTGACCATGGAGAACCAGCAAAGCATTTGGATAAATTAGATGTCAACGTTGAAGCCGCTCCTCAATTTGGAAAACCGAGTTTTTCACAATTTTAACTAGCAGAGTAGCTGAAAATAATTAAAAAATATATATAGAAAATATAATCAACTCCTTTTTTTTTTTTCTTTTTTTCTTGCAATTTACAAGTGAATGGCGATGGTGATCTAGAGTCCTTTCAGAGATTTTCCAACATAATAATAGTGAAAAAGAAAAACCCGAACGGATAAGCGTAAAAAAAAAAAAAAATCCATAAGAAGAGTAAAAGCAGAGAAAAGATTTGGTCCGTGAGTGGACGAGTTTGAAACGAGTACAAGTTTGATTTTCCAGTACGCGGTGGACGCCTCGCCGTTTCTTCCTAACATTGCTGCTCCATTTTTGAACAACTCGAGACACCTGGCCAGTCATCGTCCGCTTGATGACGGCAGCACACACGAAGCATGTGACGTCCAATAAAATTTTAGTCACACAAAACCAGTTTCGTGGATTGATTGGATTTGATATATATATATATATATATATATATATATATATATATATATATATATATATATATATATATATATATATATATATATATCAGGCCATGAATGAGTCAAGTGGGCTTAATCGTGAGTCAAGTGGGCTTAATCGAGATCAGTGAACTGGGCCACCTCGTGGGCCTGGCTGAACCCACTTGGCGTTGAAGAGAGCTGCAAATTTAAAGTTCAATTAGAATGGGAGCTAGCTAGCAGCAGGCCTAACATCAATGTGGTAGTATGGGCTATGGCTGAATCTGGTTCTCCTTGATTTGCGGATCTAATCAATGCCCACCTTTGGCTCAGCTGGATCCAATTACATCCAGATATGGATCCACATACAGTTGGGGAAAGTGCCTAACTTTTTTTGTTTTCTGGAGCACACAACTCCAAGTCCCCTAGAACCCGAGGTTGGTCACCCAACCGAGCTGTCCTTCACCAGGTTTGGACCCTAAGGCGGTGCCGAATTCATCTCGGATAAGTTTCACCCGAAGAATTTTATCCTCATCTTAAATGCAAATATCCCCACTTTTTTCAGAACAGATCGTTCGAGTGCACCTTAAAAGGCGGATGCGTCAATAAATGGTTGCAAGCCAAAGCCACAGAAAGCGATGATTGTTGCAATACATAAACCTACCTTGCTGACCAAGATAACAATGAGACATAAATAATTTTTTTTTCATTTTATTTATTATTTTGTAATATGGTTAATGACGATAGGATAACAAGAACATGACGTCAAACACAAAATTAATACAGCCCATCAATCTTTACAAAGCCTATTGACTATTCCACAATGTGAAGTCAACTAAAGGAAATCAGGCTTCCAGAGAGAGAGAGAGATCATGAACCAGAGAAACGTCAGAGAGCATTAAGAGTTAGAGAGAGAAGTGGAAACGTTTTTTTACAGAGAGAAAGCATTAGTTTCCAAGTTCTCCACTTCCTTCCGATGGAAACTAGCAGAGGATTGTCAAACTTTCTAGAGAGAGAGAGTACATAGAAACTAAAAAGGGCCACCTAAAACGTGCCGTCATAAGCAAACACCCCAACTTTGACCCTATCTCCACGCCTCTCACTCAGCAACTTCCCAATTTCAACCGTCACTCTTCGTTCCTTCCATATAAATGAAAGCCCAGTCCCTCACTCTACACTCACCAAATCTTCTCAACTCTTCTTCTTCTACCTCAGGCAATCAGCATCTTTCGCATCTCAGGCAATCAGCATCTTTTGCATCTTCTTCTTCTTTGTCCTAAACGATCTCTCTTTGCTGATCTTTCTCCTTGCTTCTCAAGCAATACCATGATGGCTGCTCTTGAAGCTCTGGCTCTGCCTCACGACCACCATCGTTTCCCCTCAGCACCCACCACCACCAACACCACGGCTGACACCACCACCACCTCCTCCGAAGAGTACGCCCCCAATTTCGACTCATGGAAGAAGGGGAAACGCTCCAAGCGCCCCAGATCAGAGGACGAATACCTGGCACTCTGCCTTGTCATGCTCGCCAACAGCGGCCGCGTTGGACCGACGCCAGTACCGGTAGCGGTGGAGGCGCCGCCCGCCCTCACTTACCGCTGCTCTGTCTGCGACAAGGCCTTCCCCTCCTATCAAGCGCTCGGAGGTCACAAGGCCAGCCACAAGAAGACCACCGACTCCGGCGACCAGTCGGCTGAGCGCGCCAAGGTTGCCAAAATCCACCAGTGTTCCGTCTGCTTCAAGCTCTTTCCCACCGGCCAAGCGCTCGGTGGCCACAAGCGCTGCCACTGGGACGGAGGAGTCGCCGCCACCACCAACACCAAATCGAACACCAACAATTCGGACATGAGCGGTAGCTTGGTGCTCTCCAAGGGGCCCATGTTCGACTTGAACCTGCCCGCTCGGCTCGATTTCTGGCCGGAGATCGCCGATGATGAAGTCACCAGTCCGCTCACCATCAAGCGCCGCTTGTTCTAGATGTCACCTGAAGCTTGCAGATTTCCCAATTCTTTTATGCGTTGAAGAACACAAAAATTCCATTCTTTGTGTAAATGAACAATAAGAAGTTAGTTTCGTTCGATTGATATTCTTTTTCACTTTGATATAATGAAAGAAACGATTGGCAACTCTCTTCTAGTTTTCTTCCTTGTCTCATGATGAGAGAGCTTGAGCGTGTATTTTGCGTGAACGTGAACGAGAGAGATCAAACGGCTTGCTTTTCTGCAGTTGACTTGTTTAATTACGAATTAAGTTGCTGCAGGGATGATTTGCTAAGATGAAACACTCTTAAGCAACACCTTCGTTTCTTTGAATCTAAACAATAAACTGTCAACTTCCCAATTAAGAAAAACAAATCACAAATATCTTTCATGGTTGAAGTTTTCAGGCGAGGGAACGGTGATCTGATCTTGGTTAGCGTTGTGTTAATTAATTGTTAGTTTAAAAGCACTAGTTCTAATTTGCTTGGGGTAGGTCCGGCGGCAGAGAGTGGCAGCAATGAGGCGGTTTTGTGGACCTTTGAATACGTGTTTTTGGTGAAGAAAAGTAGGAGTGGCATGTGGGGGAATAGGGATCGGATTACTTTGAACTTTCCAGATAGCTACAAGTCAATGAGTGTGCTCCACGACTCTTCCCTAGCAACAACCATCTCAGTCAAGTGGCGAAGGAAGGGATGAGAATTCATCATGCCATGGCATTTATTCTTTAGTAGCTGGACGTTGCTCTATGCTCGGGAAAGTTCGTGTTGACGAGTTCTACTTCTTCATCTTCGACACCCACTTAGATTAGATTTCTCGATTCTCTCCTCCCGGTCTTAGCTGGCTCTGTGTACCAGATTGAGCTTGAAAAGCTGGCTGGATTCCATATTATAAATTCTTCATGAATTTTCCTTCTAATAAAATCGTGATTCTTATAGCTAATAGCAGCACTCGAGTTGAAGGAGGTTACCTAAGTTCATTCAAACCTCAAAACAAGATAAAAGCTTGGATGCATAAAGGTAAAGTCTAGAAGATTAGACATAATTTTACATAACCCCTCGTTTGATGGTAGATAAAAATTTGGAATAGCCTCAAACGGTTGACTTTTTTGGAGAGTAAAATTACCCTGATCTATCTATTTCAACAAGGTAATTTTTCTTGCGTTTGATTTAAATGTGAAAAGCCATACAAAAACGGTAAGTTTCCCTCGATGCACAGTAAAATCCCTGTGCATCAAACAAGGCCTAAAGTAAACATTGAAAGAAACCCGATAAGCAAAAACCTAATTAAGCCATACTTGTTGGCGCCCAAATGGCACATGAACCAGATCCACTTACATTGGTAAAAGCCATACAAAAACGGTAAGTTTTCCTCGATGCCCAGTAAAATCCCTGTGCATCAAATAGGGCCTAAAGTAAATATTGAAAGAAACCCGATCAGCAAAGACCCAGTTAAGCCATACTTGTTGGCGCCCAAATGGCACATGAACCAGATCCACTTGCATTGGTGCTTAGAGAGGGCGAAAGTGAGTCAACTTGAATATTTAAGAGGCTCTATATACTTAGACAGGATGGTTCTTCAAAGCCTCCAAGTTTAATCAAGGAAGCTTGCATCTGAAGAGGTCAAATACTCACTGTTCTGCTCTAAGACTATCGCTACGAGGGAACTTTCTTAGAGGCTAAGAGTTTGATACGCGAGCGGGTCCATAGGCGTGATCAACTAGGGATATTCGGGACACATAACTTGTAAAACTAGGAAATGATTTGATGATCAAGCTGCATGTTGGCTGGAATTACGTATAAACGCAATCGAGTCTTGCTGTACTCCATAGCACCGAAAGTAGATCATATACTCTAAGAAAACGGAGATCGGACGTGAGATTCCGTTTCCATTCCCTGAGTGGGTCTTCGCTACTCACCCGAAAAAGAAGGGTCCAAATTCAGTGGCTTTAACCATAAAGACCGCATCCATGGGCGAAGACCAGGCTGCACTAGATCTCCTTTACTTGCCATAACTGCGGTCACCATCCTAACAGCATAATTGAATTGAAGGTGGCCGGTTCTTCCTCTTTGCATTCATCCATTTTCTTGCTTGGGATTAGGAAAGAGATTAGTTTAAGAGAGATGTAAAGTCTCCGGAGCGACCATTTATTGAGTGATTGAAGCTTCGCATCCTCCGTTCATCCACCATTAAATGGCATCGAATAGGCACGCAGAGTGACGACGGCCAAATTGGATGATGATCCATTTTCAGCATTATTGATGCTATTATTTTAGGGTCCAATGTATGTGCCGGCCATTCCAGAAAATATGGACCCTCTCTTCATCACCATCTGGATCTGGACTGGCCTACTCATTCATGTTGAGCTCTGTTCATTTCAAATCCACCGGCCACAACTGGATCTGACCTGGACTGACTCACATGTAAAGCCCCCACCAAACACTTTCTCTCTCTCTCTCTCTCTCTCTCTCTCTCTCTCTCAATAGGTTGGGTCCAGCTGATTACTTGGATGGCCCAGATCCATATCTAGAGGCCAATTACGACCTACATCCAGATCTCATCATATCCTCGCGAAAAATAATAATAAGAATAAAAAAGACAACCAATAAAGATCCCAGAACTATGGAAAAGTGGGGTTCTTAAGAGTTTGTTTGGCAACAGTGACACTTTGTTACTATCCTATGAATCTACCCAAAAAGATAAAGTTAATTCATAGGACATTATAACAAGTATTTTATCAATCTGCTTCATTTTTTTAAGCAGATTCATGGGATAGTAACAATGTGTTATTAATGTCAAACGACACCTAAATGAACTCAAGGAAACTTCCCTAAGCCACACGGGCCTATAAATTCATCGTATTAACAAGGCGGAAATCCAATCCAAATACTTAACAGGATCTATTTGAATTGGATATGGATTAAAAGGGGAATAATGTCCGACCCGTTGGCAACGTCCTTGGTCAACCCCAGCATGGGTGTGGGCCGAAGCTGGCCGGTAAGCTGCATGAGAACAACACAATCTGTCCACGGAATCGAGTAAGATATAATGGTTATCCTTAGACGTCAATCGCAAGCAACCAGCAATGGCGACGAGTACTCAAACTATGGCCAGCCGTTAGTTTTTCCCCTAAGAATGAACTTCCATTCACATGATTTTTATTAACTAAAGGGCCATCCCTATGAAAGTGATTATATATATATTTATACTCTCGCTGATTAATTGTAATCAATCCGTTGGTAGTTCAAGCTTTTAAAGATTACTTAAGCTTCTAAAATATTCCTGATGGGGAAAAACTATCTCCATCTCTTTTTTTTAGCTTTATAACCTTACAAAGAAGGCATTTGATAATAAAAACATAAAGTTCTTAAAATACATGTTCAAAGATATGAAACCTAAAAGAAATAATTATGTTATTAGGTTTACAAACAATATCGATAATCACATTTTGTTTCGTGAAACAAAACATGGTGCTAGTTGAAACAGGTATACATTTCAAGATCAACTTAATGTTCTTTTGATTGCACCCACTAAAACTTGCATGTAAAGAGAATAGAGATGGCTGCTGTTGCACAAGCGCAAGAGAAATGAAGGAAGAAATTATGGGGAAGAGATGAAGAAGCTTTCGATGCAAAAGTTTTAGTGAAGGCGGCCATGGACGGAAACATCCGCACGTCCAAATTCATATCAAGATAAGTTATATAAGCATTTAAAATTTTGAGAAACAAATTAAAAGTCTAGCTCACTGATCTTTATTCACCAGTCTCCATAAAAATAACTTTTATGCTGATTGTTAATTTTATGCATGCGAAAATCAAGCGTAGTTTCATCCAGGAAAAGAAAAGAAGCGGAAAAAAAGCCGACATTCGTTTATGATGAAGCAATGAGTGCGCTCATGCAAAGGAATCTATCTCTCTTTGATTGCGCATTAAAATAATATCATTCTGATTACTTAAGGAAGAAACCAATATTTTGAATTCAATGTTGGATTAGATTAATTGGCTGATTCAGCACAATCAGTTATGAACGAGCAAAAATTTTGTTATATTTCTTTTGCAAAAAAACAAATGGAAAATATACATAAATAATTAAACTTGAAAACATTAAGAAATTAAAAAAAAATGGAAACGCATGGCACAGCTGTGTCAGCAAACGAAGCAAATCCATTTTCCATACAAATACATCTGGCGAATTCACGAGGACGCTCTTAATTTGCATGCGACACTGGTATACGTAGTGAATGTTTCAGTATTGAATGCATATATATATATATATACATTAGGTTGAAAGAACGATGGCAAATACTTCCTTTTGTGTTTCTAAGTTCCACGAAAGAAGATTATACAAAAAATCATTAATTCTATCTTTTTGGTGTCTCTACTTTTAAAGCTGGTTCATAGGATTGACAGATAATTTTGTACGAGCATGTGGAAAGATTTGTGTTATGGCAACTTGTGGAGAAGCTTCGGTCCAGCCCAGACCCTGGAGAAGGGGTAAGCCCTTTAACTTCTTTTTCAGGCAGTCAATAGCTCAAATAAACCCGGAAGAGCCTCAAGGAGCATAGCGTATGTGGTCGGGTTAGGGGCCTGAAACAAATCAGGTCTCTAATTTGATTCTCATGGGCGTTATGCTCTTGTGTCTAATGGTGGCAGGACGCGACATCCAAGTTGAAGGGTGTTTCGTTTTATCACTGACAGCAACGCAGCTCAAAACCCCAGAGGCAGGGAGAATGGGGGGCCTTCGGGCTTCACTTCGAATGGTGGGATTGGTACTCTCGCTCACCCGAAATGAACCTGAAAGAATTTTATTTTTTACTTTAAAACTGATATTTATACTTAATTTTTTAAATCAAGTGGCATCAGTGGATCGAGCGTGGGGCATGGGCCAATGCTTATATTATCTTTCCAATGTATTTCCAATTAATCTTTTCCCGGCCAAGTGTTAGTTACCGGAGCTTATTTTTTCGTGCATAATTCTTAAACGGAATCACCCTCTCGAAAACCGTCGAATAAAAGGCTTGACTTCGCAACTGAAGACGACTTAGTGGACTCAACCTCAAGGAAGCAAGCAGCAGAGCACCGAAGAAACAAAACAAGTGATAAAGAGATTGTGACTCTTCAAAAAATTTGGTTTAGTATTCAATAATTAGTTGTCTGGTTCTGATTTTTTTGGAGCTGAAACTGAAGCTATTAAGGGATAGGTTGAGATTTTACAAGCCTTGAGTTTCAATCCAGTGTAGGAGTAGACTGAATTGTTACGGTGAGATCAGAGCTAATTCAACACTCGGACATGAGGTCTCATACATGCAGATGCATGTGCCTTAACGAGGTAGATTATAACACCACAAAAGTTTAATCTTGTATATACGATTGTGATAAATCATGGGAAACTTATAAAATAAATGGTTTTAAATGGTTGTTTATATTGATTCTTACCTCTTTTGAGGCTCGAACTAAAGCTGAATGGTTGAGATCTGCCAAACCAGGAATGTAAACAGGATGTATGAGTAAGCCAGGTTATTACAGATATTTTTCGGGAAACTAAGTACAGTGACCTCTTTGATGGGGAGAAGACTGAATACACAACTCCTCTAAAACAAAAAAATTTCAAACTTTCTATAATTCATAGATAGAAGGTTGAGTTTAAAAAGCAAAATCGCAGCTAAAGTTATTTATTTTTCAAGCTCATAGTTGTAACCTTTATTAAAACAATCGCAAGAAACAGCTTCTTTTTTTACACTGTGGGTGTGTTTGATTCCCCACGGATTTCAGATCCGAGAGAATCTCAAACCTGTGACAGTTGAAATCCATAGTTGCATCAAACTGTGGATTTCAGCTTCTACCTGTAATGTGGATTTCCTTGCTGAGATCTTCACGCGTGACCGTATTACGTCAGATCTGAGATCTCGACGCGTGAGGTGAAAAGGAACTTTGTTAAACCAGGTTCTCGACTGATGTAGGAGTAAGACGAAAGAGTGTGGGATCTCACTGCTGATCTCAGTGCTTAGGGATCTCAAATCCACTTTTCTTGGGATGTTTTTATCCCCAATAAACAAATACATGTTTGATCAGCTTGCCACGTGAGACCCGCGTGGATTTGGAAACCTCGGATTGACTTCCCCTTCTCAGATCTTAAAACCCACAGCAAAGTTGAAAACTGTGGATATTAAATCCACCGTTTGCTTGATTGGTAGGCCACCCTGAACGTGGATCTTACATCAGACTTCGAATCTTAGATCTGACGACATCAAACATACCCGGCCGGTAAATTAAAGATTCTCTTTTGCTAAGCAGAAATTCATGCAAATCACTTTGCAGTATAATCTCCTCAAGTAATTTAATTGAACTAGCACTAAAAGTGAGTGTTCCCGTCACATGTAATTAGTTTATTGTTACTGTAATTTTTATTTGATATAGTAGTAGTTACTTCTAGAGTACTTAGGGATATAAAGGGTTAAGATGTGGGTCCAGTGTGTCTTTTACCCAATGTGACTTAATTGGATCTTATGTAATCGCATTCAAACTCCTACACGAACTTATACTCCTAATTTTTAAAAGCTATTTTGAATCAACAGCATCAGATTCGATATTCATATGTGCAGCTGGGCCTGTCTTTTATTGGATACCAGATGCCTATCAGACTCAAACTCAGTTCCCAAACAGCACTTCAAATCCAATTCTGATTAATATTTTAGATGGAGATGTCTTTAGTAAATTTGGCTTGAGAAGATGTGCGTTAAGAATCAGCTTATACATCATTGGATCCCAAACGAGATCCAAGTCTAGTAACGGAAAAAGACTTGGGTTGCGCCTGGTCTTTATCCCTTCTGACGTCTTATGATCTGGTTTTCCATGGGGTTCACATTCAGCGTGGATCGTGATTTTCCAATATCAAATCTGAACACGATCTTGAAAGGAAAAAGCTGGTTTTTTGGGTTTAAAAGTTTGGATTTGGGCTTTCGTTAGATCCAGATTAGCTGGGTTCAGATTCGAATCCCTCAACATCCTAAAGTTGAACTTTGTCCTTGCAGAATTTTCCTCTTTTAGGAAATAGCATTGTTCTCATCCCCATTCACCAATCTATCGGTTGGTGTTTGATTGATCAATCGTGCCATTTTGAAACTTGATGTTCATAGCTAAATTTGGGACTGGTCTTTTAACTGTATATGATGCTCGATCCTGATCCATTTTTCAAGGTATTAGCACCTTAGAATGGCGATTCTTGAACAATGAGCGGTTGAATGCCTAATGACATATTCGGAGATGCATCCAACACCAAATTAGTTGGTCGAATTCAGTATAGCAGAAGAAGAAAAACCAAAGTTCCAAGGTCACACGTCCTAACCATCTATATCCCTCTCCTCATCCTTGGTTTGTAAAAGAGAAAGAAAAACTGAAGTTCGTTTTAGTTACTACAGATCTGGAAGATTTACAGAGGGAAAGTGTTGGGGATCCACGCATGGTTTTCCGGCATCGGAAGCCTGAAGTTTGCTTCCCACTCTTGCATCTTATTTTCTCGTAAAGTTCACCGTTTGTTATAAGGTTCTCATGTTTAAATCTCCAGAAGTCCAGCGAGTTCAATTCAGAGTTAACGAATTTAAGGTAAGCTTCATGAAATTAAACATTGAACGCAAATGATCAACGTAGCAGCGTTGATGATGGCTTTGATGGTGCTGTTGAGAATGGCAAGGATAATGATGATCGTTGCGGTTGTGACTCGTGAGAGTGGCCAATGATTTCCAATCGGAAAGGTAAAGCCAAATATAAATGAAAGAGGGAAAGAAAAACCTTTCCAAGTAGTTGAGATTAGCTTCCCATTATTGTCATCTAAAATCTTGGATTCCTTCGTTCTTATCTCTCATTTTACTTTAAAACTAAGGTAGAAAACATTTCAGCCACGTTAATAATTTTTTCATCTATGTTTTATGGTCTTGAACACATTATGCTACATTAAACACTCCAACATATGGTTTGAGGTAACTGCAGCCCTAATTAACTTCTCTCTCGTTTTGTGCATGTGTGTGTGCACATATATATAACATGATAAAACCACGTGGAATGACACTTTAATTGCAGTATATATGGTTTATTCAGACTCATTCTGATATACTATCAAGAAAGGACTCATATTGATGGATAATTTTCGTTGATCTTCATTATTTACAAAATGATATGAACTTTTTTTCGGAAGCAAGAATGATTATAAATTGCAATTGTCCATCAAACCTTGATGTCTTTCAACAACCACTATCAGAGTGATCCGAAGAATGCCATTCAATTCTACTTTGAGTCAGCACTTTGAGCAAGGCTGACTACTTCCATAAAACCCTGCCCTTGAAAACCTATGCAAGTTCAAGCTTGCATAGAAGGTGTTGCTCATGAGATTTAAACTCAAAATGCATCATTGGCAGCTAGTCCGAGCCCCTCCAGTGATACGCACTCCCTTTCCAACCTACAAATTTTCATTCAATTCCGACATGAAAATTGAGCCTCATCGAGCACTTGGTGCAGGTGCCTGACATCTTAGTCTTGTGGTATTATGAGATCTTATAGGATCTTTGATATTGGTACTTGAGGTCCTTGATTTCTGACAATGATATGAAGTCATTTATTTATTTGAAGATAAAGTTATTATATTGTATATCTGTAAACTTTCATCATAAGCTTGATGGATCTCAAGTCGGACATCTGTCATAGTGGAAATCATAAAGTCATAACTATTAAGTCCATAGTTTGTCAGAATTATGTAATTGAAGGTAAGCCTCATGCTACATCGATCTGACACTTGAATGCAAGATTTCTGGTAATCAAACGCCCATGATGGAAGGAAGTGTGCAAACTGATGATGTGCTGAAGAAAAGGTGGGGTTTCCGACTTCCTAGTAGGTGGTAGTTTGTCATCATGAAGAAGAGAGCATCGAACATTCGTTCTGGTATTGCCCACTTATGCCAACAGTTATCTACTGGAATTTGCTTCCCACCGGAGGCGCCGGCCAGAAGTCATTCGCCGGGGGCCTACAACTTGTCTCTCTCCCAAAGGTGGCAGTTTGTTTTAGAGAATTTACCTTTTTTGAACACAAGTAGTATGTATGGTCAAAAAGGAATGGTGACATGCATGAAGGGCTTAGCACTTGTATCACAACCACATCTTCATGGGTGCATTGTGATGTTATTTCTTTTGCAAATCCAGCATGTAGAATAACTACTCAGTTTGAATGGCATATTGATGATGCATCTTTAATTTGATTTTATTGGGTACTATTCTTCTAAATTATAAATAATGGCATGTGTGACATTTGAGTTGAAGAATGCACCGTAAAACCACGCAAGTGCTAGGAACAAGTCTTTTTCTTTATGATACCAAGAAAATAAAACTAAGAAAATAAAAGAAGAGGAAGACACAAAGATTTTATATGTTTGGAGACAAGGTTCTCGTTCATCACCAGCCGCACATAATTTTTACTACCACAAAAAAATCACGGAATACAAGAAACAGTCTCCCTCATAAACATGGGGATTAGAGCAAACCCATAGAACATAAATACATGAATGCCCTTGTAAAAAATCGCTTATATGAATCAGTCTCCACACTTCAACACTAAGTATCAATGCAGTTTTGAGAAGGAAGGAATGAGCAGGGCTTCAACCTGTCACTGGAGTTATGGGATTCCATCCGGCTCATCTTTTTTTTTTTTTTTTTCACTATGATTTGCTGTAGTTGTTTGCTTAGTTTTCGTGTACCTTAAATTAAATTCAAGACTACTCATATGAAAGTTTAATTTTGCATATATAGAAACTGGCACTGATCAGATTAACTCAAACTGGTTTAGCCGGCAGCCAAATGCCCGAACGCCCTCCAGTCAAGTACGCTCTCTCACTATCCAACTTACAGATTTTTCATTTAATTGCCGACATGAAGCATTGAACAGTGAGGCCCATCAGGAAATGGGTGAAGGTGGCCTTCAATTATGTGAACAGAGACTGTACACATGCACTCGTGCACATCTGCAGCCTAATACATATGAATGCGAAGGACGCAAATGGAAGATCGAATGCTGCCCACAGACGAGAACGATGATGATCGAGTACAGTGAACCCCACGCCCCACTTGTAATGGAGATGGCCATGCACCCCTCCAAATGATAGTGAACAAACAGGCCACTCCGGTGGTGATTGATGGGCCTACGTTGCACGAACTCAATAATCCACATGATCCGATCTAACCCTCCTCTGCTTGGCATCACATGGAAAGCGATCCGAATCATCAAGTCAAATTGCACCGGCGGACGCCAGAAATCTAAATCTAAATTTGCTACCAAAAAATCCAAAATATATAACAGCATGAGGTCTAAAATAGATCCTATGTTATCCCAATATCTGCCTTCGATCGAGAAATCCTTGCAGCGCCATGATTGATATCTTCAATTTTTCACATAAAAAAAAGTTTGATTGATGCTAATTGGTATAAGATGAAACTTGACCAAGTTTATGAATCCCAATGTCTTCACGGCAAGTTGGCATTATAAATAAATGCATTTATATCCACCGTTAGAGCTGGCTGGCTACCTTCTACTTACATAAGCTGGAGGAACAAATAAAGGGGAGGGAAAGACAAACAGAAAAAACAAGGGAGAAGATAAGAGTGGGGGGAACAAGGGATGGGGTCACTGAGATTACCCCGGCAGCAGGAAGGAGGCAGGTAGCGATGGATGTGATCTGTGGGACAAACACCAGTTGAGGCTGATGGAGAAACAACAATGGCGTCGGGTGGGGGAGGGGAAAGAGCTGAGCAGAAATCCTTGTGTCAAACTTCTCCCGCGCAATGAGGGCCTCAACTTATTAAATATTTTACAAGATCCTCACTGCAAATCTTTCGTAGAATGTGCAATGACATTGTTTGGTGAACATCATGAGAACTTTAGATGCTTATCATGCCTTGCTTTTTCTCAGATTTTGATAGTGGTGGTCCTCGTCTTCTGCCTCTCTTTGTGTCTGTATGTGCGAGTGTTTGCTTATGCATGGATGCGTGCAACAAGTATGGGGTAAAGATTTCCTGAGAGCCGAGAGGGCGAGAGAGACGAAACACATGCAGACAGCTTCTCAAAAGCTGCCATTGTAGAAAACTTACAGGTTCTCTACACGGCCGACCACATGTTTCGCATATGTTTTTCACAAAGATGAAATCTGTCGTCAGCAGCTTTACTAATCATGCAGCTCAAGGTAACAGGCAATCAATTCCTAGCTAATCGTGTTAATTAGGAAAAAGCTCTCCATCGTATCACAGTGCCATGTGTTGTGTTTCGAAGGCGTTTGATGAACATCAGATCTGACGTCTTTAGTAAGTCATTCAGATGTCTTTTCTTCAAGATCTCAGACAAATCTCTTTTTGGTTTTGGGTTATTTTTTACTTGGAGATGATTGACATCTTCTGGTGATGGACAAAACAATGCCTTTTTACTATTGATTCCGATATTTTCTGAGAACACTGGCAAATCATTCAATTTATTTTTACATTAGAACTATCGCATTTTTAAGAGGTCATCGGATAGGCGACCGGTATTTTCTTTCGTGTATTTCTTAAAAATTTCAACTGCCATATTTCAACTCGTCAAGTTAACACTCCAAATATTTGAAGCTATACTTTCCTGCTGGATAATGTGTGCTGAATGACTTTCTTTTAGCAATTTCAGTTGAAGCTACTTTTTTTGAAAAGAAAAAACTTCAACCACCGCATACTTTTCACGAACAGACATTTCATGTCATCAAACACCTTTAAGACTTTGCAGACCATAGGATGAGAGAAGTGCGGAGGAGAAAACCATGTTTGCTTTCTGTGGATCACATAAACAAGAGATGTGATCAACTATTTAATAACATCAATTACATAAATAAGCTCTACACCGTTGAATAACTAAAATGTTAACAGAAAAAAAGATAGGTATCATTTAAGAACCACAAGTATCCTAGAAACTAAAGAAGCTTTTTTCTCTTTACCATGCATATGTGTGTAAGAGAAAGTGTGAGAGAGAGAACGTGGGAGACTCTTATTGACAGTGGGGGGCCTTGCCCATTCTTTGACCACATTATTTAAGTGTCGCCATCACATGACACACTATCATCCATGCCTGCATCAATCATTCGTTGCACACTATCATTTTTTAGGGGTTGGTGCAATGGATGGAGTAAGAATTAGTAGACCGCTAGTTTTAGTTTCAAATTCTTAGAACATCAATTTTCTGACCTACAAAAATGAAACACCAATATGCAAGTTGAAGCATAAAAGAAGAATCGTCTCAAGATACCACAAACCATGGTAGATGAAGGAAAAGCATGCGAGCTTCATATTCATCCCTGTTGTTGGAGCGATAGGATTTCATCATACTCACACGATAAACAAACCAATGGAAATCAGCACCTTTCTTTCACATCTAAGGCGACACCCAAATTAATAGTGGGTTAATCGGATCTGGACGGAGACGAAGAAGTTGGCCCTCTATGTGCAGCTGGTTAATTCCATATACAGGGAATAGACTAATTAATTTTTCTTAGTTATGGCTTCAGGTACAAGAACCGAACTATTTGACATTAATAGCAGGAACACGCACAAACCCACAAAAGGGAGACGGCAAAAGCTAGAGCACAACTTTTTTGATATCGCTATCATGATTAGACATCATCAAACTAAAATAGAACAATCAATTCTCTCTAAAAATTTGCCTTCCAATAACGAATCGTGTTTGATATATAATATCACTGTCGTTATTTTAATTCAGAGCCTGGATATCCTTATGCAGTCTTAAATAATGAAAGCACAAAAAGTCTTGCTGTTATATATTGCCCAGAGAAGCATGCGTCCAAGGAAGGCATTTTTGCATTGAAATTCGTGGACGCTTCTCAGTAAAATAATGGCCAAAACAATAATGAATGAGGCACATTATTTCTGTAAAAAGAAAAAGAAGACAACATAATCAAGGTGCAACCGATAATAAGGCCTTTATATTGTTACTGCAAATATGCAGACCTTTGTTTCTATTGTTTTTCAGATTGGCAGGTTAAGGGATCAGGAGTTATTATTAAAATATCACATGTACGATGACATCCTTGTGAGCACATGCATGAAATGATAAGTATAGGAACTCAGGTCTATGAAGTGTTTCATTAATGAATTACCAGCAGAGGTATAGTCTTTTGCAAAAAAAAAAATACTTAGATATTTTTTGGCACTTCGGCTATTGGGACATCAACATCTAAACTACCGAAAGGCGTTAAGATATTCAATCAGATCACAAATTTGAGGCAAATGATGGTCTTGTTATTTGAGACAAATATATCTTAATTACTTTCGAGGAAACAAATTAATCATAGAATAAGATGAAAGAATTCCTCCCTTTTACTATAGAATTCCCCGTTCTAATCAATGATGAGGGCAGAAGATGAGAATCATAGCCATGGACTCTCTCTCTCTCTCTCTCTCTCTCTCTCTCTCTCTCTCTCTCTCTCTCTCTCTCTCTCTCAGCATGTGCACCACATATTTTCAAAGTGATGCGTGCAGTCATGTGGAGGCAGGCCGGACGTGTTTTCTTAGAAGGAAATATTTTCTTAGAACATGATAAGAATTTTTAATTGGGAGATGCACTTACTGTAGCCACGCATGCCTTCCTTTAGATGTGCCTGTCATTTGATGGAGAAAGCGCTCCTCTGAGTATCATTTCTCATTAAGAAAAATTTTCACCATTTTTTCAGCCTGGAAGAAAGGAACAGATCCACTTTAAAGCATCAAACTTTTGACCTCCTTCAACTTGAAGATCTTACGGCGACCGACCTCTCCTTTCCAAGAGAAAGAAACATTGGTAATGCTGCGATCATCTTAAGCATGCCACCCATCTTAAACTACCATTTTAATTGCTCTGATAGGATCTTCATATTTGATCAGCTTTGTTCTTCGATGTAAAGAAACTCCGCAGTGCATTCTCTTATTAACCAAGAAAACTTTTTCCGGAAATCAAACATTTGACATTCTTCAACTTGATTGAGATAGGCGACCGACATGGAGCCTTTCCGAAGAGAGATCTTAACGGCCACTTTATGTTTATTATCCTTGTGATGTGTGCCATAAACTTTTCTTGTTAAGTTCCATAACATGATTTATAACCAGGGGAATAACATATTATTAATGATCCCCAATCATAATGGCAATGAAGGAGACAATAATAAGCATGACAGGGAAGCCTTTGTCCGATTTCAGGCTATTGGCTGCTTATAATATGAAAACTATCACAGTGTAAGCAAGTGGACCAAGAGCCCAAGTAATGTGCTTGATTTTTGCTGTTCTTCAATAAGAGTACCGGCTGGACCCACCTAGAACTCTCCTCGCTGTGGTGACAGTCTTTTTCCTATACGAGTCCGACTCCATTTCCTTCCTTTTGTGGACAAGCATAAGTTCTATACTGAGATCTCCTGACTCACCAGTACTCTTTCTCCTATCTTTGCTGCATTCCCTGATGAGTCCCACCATTAAAACCTTTACCTTTCACATATGTCAAGTATAGCCTTTGCACGATCATCACCTAAATAAATGCACATGAAGTATCAATCTATCCATCCTAGTGACTGAAGAGATACTAGCTTGCATCTGAGCTCATTTGTTGTTTGTCTGACATTAAGGTTGTGTTTGATAGCGTTTGATTTTAGATTTGATGCTATCCATCCTAGTGACTGAAGAGATACTAGCTTGCATCTGAGCTCATTTGTTGTTTGTCTGACATTAAGGTTGTGTTTGATAGCGTTTGATTTTAGATTTGATGCTGCATAAAAAGATGTGTTTCCTAAGGTCCTTAGTTTAAACAAACTGAGGATCTCTGTAAATGTGGATCTTAAATCTATGTTACGTGTTAAAAGCCATGGATTTAACACCCGAGGGGGGAGGAGGGTCTGATTGAAGAGGGAAGGAGGAAGGGGAATCCGGCCTTAAATCCATGGATCTGATATCCTAGAATCTCGTATCATTGAGATCCATGGTGAAACAAACACTCTCTGGGGGGTTTTAGGGGCTCTTTGCCATAAGCAAGAAGGGGTAATCTGATGATAAATGAGCCAAATTGCAAGTGCTGCAGCCCAAGTTTTTAGGGATCTTGTGAGATTTGAGCACTTCCATTTTAGCAGCAAAAGTTGGGTTGTCCTCTAAAACAAGTTATGGGTTGAAGCACACACAGGAGAGGGAGGTTATGGGTTAAGCCACTTAGGGGCAGTGTACCTTTAATTTTGTGGGGTATGGGCAAGCAAAAGGGACAAGCAAAGGGAGATGCCTTTTCTGATTGGTATCATGTGCCCCACAAGGGTTGGGCTTGTTCTTAAATGTGTGGAGGGAGAATCTTACAAGCCTTCTCCTTTGATCATGCCCATCTATGTGGGTGCCACCAAACTTCAAGGTTGATCAGTGGATGAAATCTTTCCTTTGACTGGAACAAGTGGGTGCTCCCCCCATTGCCTCAACTCAAACCCCAACCTTGCAAAATCAACAACATTTTAATTTAAAGAGGAGAAAATGCTGCTTTTTATTTTTCCTAGGTCATGCATTCTCCCAATCAACATCATCGCCTGGGGAGATTTTGATATTCAGCAAGCATGGTATGGAAAATAATAGAATCTCATCTTGAAAAGAAAAAAATCCTATCGATAATGATAGTATGAGGAAATGAGTGGATGATCATAACTGCATTTGTCATCATAAATATTGGCACACTTTTGAAAACGTCACAATTCTTTTTATTTTGGGACCTTGGCAGACGTTTCATTTAGAGGACTTCTTGCGTCCGATAACAAGATAGACAAGAAACATATGAAACAACCTTTAAGCCTTTACTTATATTGGTTAGGTTGAAAGCTCAGTCATCAGTAGTGTTATTGCTCAATACTGAATGATAGTAAATATTACTATTGAGTTACTATGACCTTTACACAACATTGGTTGGACAAGGAAGAGACATCCCAACTTCGAGATTTCTTGCAGGACAGTATCTTATCCATAATTACTATGACCTTTCTTTATGAATCCGGTACCAAATGTAACCAAACACTAACGAAAAGTTGAAAAGAAAGATTGGACAGCCACACCATAAGGCTGGAGCTGCGAGTGAGGGAGAACTCCACACAAGAGTAGTACTCTAAAGAAAGACGTGTTTGATCAGCTTTCATGTGGGGGGAGGAAGGAGGATTGAAGATGAAATTACGGTATTGATATTATAAAAATAAAAAAGGAGAGAGACTGAAGGTGCCGACTGGATGTGATTGGAGGTAAAGGGGAAGGTAAATAAAGTATAATATATAATGGATTATGAGAAGAGGCCTCGGTTCATTCATTTATTATTTATCGTGAATAATTAATTAATTATTTTTTCTCAAATATTTACGAAAAAATAATGGGTTTTTGTAGGTAAATGAGCGTAGAGTAGGGAGGGCAGCGGCATGTGAAGAACATTCATTAGGTCATTAAATGAGGCGGAAGGGAGTTAATTCGTACCAAGTTGGCGGCTCCTCCGTTCTTATCAATTCATATTTCCTCATTTTTATTGCATTGGCAAGCAATTAATACGCACCCAACGGCACGTAAGCCTGTTAACTGAAATGACTAAAATAACCTCCCCCCCTAAGGCCCTCCGTTGCAGTTTCTGGTACATGGATCATAATGCGAGGAACTTTTTCTGATACAAATGGATCCATATTGACAAGCCTGGATCCGGTTCTTTTTCTCTACTTGGGTATTGAGTCATGATCAATTGAGCTTTGTGCGGATAAAAATTTGGATTTGCTCGATACACATCAATATTGCAATTGTCTTCGGAGTTGAAAATTCTTTCCAACTTTTTGTTTTAATATGATATAAGGTTCGCTTTTGGTGTTTTGATGCATCATTGCCTTTATGTTTCAACTTACACATCAGTGATTTTTCTGTTTTTAGTGCAAATGATTGTAATGTTATAGAGTTTACATGTAATTAAATTTGATTACTTTGAATTTTCTTACGAAATCCAGTTGCTTCAATACAAATCCAAATGAATATGATAAAAATTATATCCGATTGGCATCCATAATAAAACTGTGCACATAGTAGCCCAGATTAATAAGTGCGATCCGTTCGGACTGAAATTATGGATCTGCCAAGATCGGAACCGTCCGCCAATACCAGGGCTATTTTGGTCAACAAGGGGAAATTCATTGACCTCATTGGGTTGCCTAGAAATGGTGCTTTTCATTTGACCGATATTATTGTTCTCATTCGTTGACTCCCCGGTTCGGACCCAGATCTTCATCAAATTCCTCCAATTATTGCATGACCAAATTAGCCTTCATGCAAATCGGATCTTCAGATCCAGTTACTGGATCTGTCTGTTCTTCAACATGGCTGGAATTGGATCTGAGATCTGTTGGATCTTCACTTTGGATCAGATGCGCTTAGAAACAACCGGATCCGTTTCTGGACCTGAGGGCTTTTTCGTCACAAGGAAGCCCCATTGAGTGTACTGCAATCGAAGAAATGCTGAAATAATTTTATAATTTAAGAAACCCACGATGAGTGGTTGGTCCTATGTATGAAAGGGGAGGGTAATGCTGGAAATATAAAAATCTGAGCCATACGGCACTGCCGGGACGGCGTGCCGAACAGTGCAGAAAGCTCATCGAGCAAAAGCAAGATAAAAAATATATATATAATAAAAAAGATAAAAAAAGAGTGGCTCTAGGCAATTTCCAAAACTTTAAAGAATACTCACAGTCAGAGGCAAGATTTTATTTATTTATTTATTTATCTTTTTGCCCTTCTTTGTCTGGAATACTTTGATGAAGGAATGACGCTGAGTTCAGTTTTTTGGCAGTTGGTGTGGAACACAAGTCTGAAGCTACGGCCAACTCTCATATTTAAAAGTTGAACCAGCAAAGTCACATGCTTTGTTCAATTTGATATTCTCAATGGTTATAAAAGCCTAATCTCTAATCATTAAGCTAACCAAATGTTCTTTGCAGAAGGGTGGTCAGGGTCAATTCAGGAGCCGAATCGATGGGGCTGCTGATTCCATTGATACAGTACTAGAAAGATTTCTTGCTCTTCCTATACTTGAAAAGTTTTTGTAAGATTATCCTCAAGTGAATTCTCCTATCAAATCGCTGAAGAATGTTTAAGTGTTTGTTATCTTATCAGGTGCTGAGAATATAAAAAAGAATTTTCACATTTTTTAAGTTATACACGGTATTTAGAAGCCCTGGTTAATTCACTGGTTTCTTGTCAAAAGCTGCAGTGAAAAGAGACATCTTCGATAAATTGCAAACAAAAGAATCATGTTCTTAGTTAAAGCATGAAGATTTTACGTGCATGAACCAAACCATGAATTTGCATTCCCTAATGCTGAAGTCTAGCCTCCATTTTCGAAGAACAAACTTATATAGAAATTACTTATTTTCCTATTACTTTATAGCGATCAAAACTTGAGATATACTTTACGATTGTTGCTCTTCTCATCCTCATTTTTGTGCTTTTCCCTTCCACTTGTTGAATGCCAAACATTTTTTTTGGTATGTATTCATTATTTTAATCGTGTGAGAGGAGTCGGTAATTGTGGGTTTAGGGTTTTACCAGAGGGATTGAGCTGTTCTTCTTTCTTTTTCTCTCTCTCCCTTTATTTTGTTTATATTTTTTCTGTTTCTGATGAAAGAAAAGTGGAAGGACATTCTGGGGTGGCTTTCTTTCTTTTTTGTTTTTTTAATAGAGGAATTCACTCAAACCAGTGGTGGCCAGAAAAACCGCTCTGGGATTTCCGGATTCGCCCTTTTAATCCCCTCATCCTGATAGTCCAGCAACAAAACCACTACTCCGCTTTCACTGCCTTCCTGCGCCTCCCGACTGTCTCCGCCAGCCACACATTCGCCATGCATAATCGAGAAGGCTTCATTTTGATCGACGGAGAATATTCGACTTCCTGCTTCGGTCCTTGGTCTCTTGGGGGAGAAGACCCACTGTGCCTGAGGGTTGGTCTCTGAACAGCTCGTTTTTTCTCTTTTTGTTTTTGGGGGATCGGCTTCCTTTTCCGGCTGTAGGGTCTGTGCAAGTGGGTGTTGAGGATTTTAGCTCTTTGTGGGGTTTCCTGGGGTTATTGGTGCCAGTGGGTAGGTTGATTTTTGGATTTCTTGGTTCTTTTTTTTAACCACGTTTGTTTCTTGTTCCCTGGGTTGTTATGTGATTTTTCTAACGTGGTTTGTAGGTTTGAGGTCTCTGTTGTTGGTCCTTTTTTTTTTTTTTGGGTGGGGGGTGGGGGGGTGTGTGTGTGTTGGATTCCTTGGCATGTGGTGATGCCGGAGCAGATGATGGGATGGGTGGCTTTTCCGTGGTTTGCTTGGCGTTTCTGATGTATGAATCTGCTCCTGTGTTTGAGAGGTTGGTGATGTCAAGGAAACAGAAATGAGCTTTTCAGTTGGATCTGAACAATTGCTGGGTGGAGATCAAAAAATGAATGAACCAGTTGAGGTGTGTATGGTTCAATAAACTTTACCATCTGAAGGCTGAGTTTTGAGTGGTGGAGAGGAAGCAAAACTGTGTTGATCTTGAAGATATGGGTTAGTGTTGTAACATTTTCTGTTTTTGGTGGCTACGAAACAGTGGGTTTGTGGCGTGTTCTTGTGATATATAGTTGGTGATTTTGTGTTGGGGAGAAGGGAAGGGGAATGTGGGTGGTTTTAGTTTGTTGGGATTTCTCAAAATTGATGCTTGAGGTCATCCGCATTATTTAATAGTAGAGAGTGGTGGGGAATACATAGAAAGAAGAAAATATTTGGCAAGGGGGGTTATGTGTCAGTTTTGTGCTTGTGGGTGTCTCTTTGCTTCGCATTTTTTAGAGTTTTGAGTCTGTTGGCAATGTTTCCCACGCTGACCATTCGGCCGCAGCCTATGGGCTCTGTTGCAGGTACAGGGAACAAGCTCCAAGCAGCGGCACCGTCGGAGTAGTCAAAAAAAAACGCAGAAAATAAAGAAGGATAGGATCCCTGACCAAGATCATCTTGCTTTCTACCTTTCTCTCACTAGTTTCGTCCCTGTTCGTCAGCGGGATTCCTCTTCACGGCACTCCACCTTTAGAGATCCTGGTTCTTCATATTTATTTTGAGATATTTTCTTTATTTGAATCTCTGGATATTTGTCGTCCAGAGATGTAGCTGCTGATTCGAGCTTGCCATTTGAAGAAGGTGCCTGTTTGTCTTTCTTTCTTCCGTTCTCTTAACTCCTCTTCTCGTGTTATCTCAAACTTGCCTAAAGCGAAGGAACAGGCGGTGAAGATGAAGTTTATGAAACTTGGTTCAAAGCCAGATTCCTTTCAGAGTGATGGGAACATGAGGTAAGAATTTGTTGGGTTTTCCGAGTTTTGCTAACATCATGTTCTTTATTTTCATAAATATACATATATATATGGTGCTCGTCTGAGGAAACAGGCCTGAGCAACACGATTTCTCCAGTTTTTGCTCTACCTTTTTTGAGTTCAGTGAGAATTTCTTGTTATTGACAGATCTCTCTCTCTCTCTCTCTCTCTCTCTCTGGGGAAAAAGAGCATGGATACACACACACACCCGCTTTTTTTTCCCCAATATGAGTGGGTTTTGTTAATCATAGTGGGAAATATTTCTAGGGGTTTTGTAGCTTAACTGTGTACAGCTTGTATTAGGTGGTAAATGAAGTAAAGATTGTTGGCGGAATTTCTTGTCGGGGAACCCCTTTGTCTTGTTCTCTGTTAGATCGTGAAATTTCTAGATCCATGCTTTTTGTTACATGGTGGAGCACGAGATCAGGGTTGGTGTATTTCCTGCTGATCCTGGTATCAATTGTCATGACAAGCCATTATAAATTTATAATATGTATATATCTATGGATACATGGCATACCTATGTGCATATGTAGTTCTCATAGCCATCCCTGTTATATTCATGTACTTGTGTACTTGTCATGGCCACCTCCACTATATTCATACTTTCCTTGTCCTGAAGAGTGCCTAAGGGTAGTGGTGCTTTCAATGGGGTTTTATGATGTTGAAGTGAATGTCTTTCTTTAAGTGATAGAATGTACTGCTGTTTTAATTTGTCTTCATTCCCTTGCTTTTACTTTCTCATTTCCTTTATGTTTGTATTGCTCTGGCAATTAATGTATATATTTCATTTTTCCCAACCCCTGATTTGCGGTTGCTGTATTTTCCTCAGAAATATGTCTGGCTTATGCAATGTCTCTAGGTGTTCTACATTTAGCCTTACTTTGTGTGGCCTTGGTCAATTGTTTGGTGAAATTGCTTTCACTTGTTTTGGTTTTTTAAATTCCAACAAGTTCAATTTTTTTTCCACTCTGCTCTCATTGTCCTTTTTACTTTATGGTGGTCTGAATAGTGAGCACCAGTGCCTCTGAAACCATTTCTTGTTATGAGTTTTAGATGTTTTGGTTTCACAAAGGTCAAAGCTCTCATTGTTAATGTGGATATGCTTTTTTGAACTTATAACTAACTACTTTTATGAACTTTCTTAAAGTTATCAAACGGGTGCTGGTACTGGCTGCAACTAATGATAGGTGCTGGCTGCTGTCACAGTGATTTGTTTACATGAAGGAGATTCTGGATAATATGTTGATTCATCTGCTAGTGCAGGAGACACTTATTGTGTACAAAAGAATTTTTTTCTTCTGTTACAGAATACAGATGTGCCTGTGCTAGAAAAGAAATCATAAATCTGTCTCTGTTTGAGTGTTGTTTGAATGCTGGAGCCATGTATCCTGAGATCAGAGTCATTGACTTTGTCATCTCCTCGCCTTGTTGTGCGTCGTGAACTTTGGTTTTAGTTGGTTAGTCTGAAAGATTGTGAGAGTAGGAGAAAGTTTTCCGCTTATCATGAAAGGGAGAATAATTGCATGGACATTTGCAGTTAGCTGATTGTCCAAGGCTCTTTTCTAATATTTGTTTCATTAAAATTTTTTTGTGGCTTTTTATCCAATTTCAGTGGCTGGTGGGTTGTTAGGAAACAAGTGTATGGCCTTTAGAAAGTGTATTCTTGAAGTTTGCAGATGGCAGCAAAATTGCTGCAAGTGTTTTGGAGCTATTCGTTTGTTCGGCAACCATTTTGCTTTTGCAAAGTCGTAGTAACTAAAAAAGTAGTTTTCACCATTGTTACATAGTTGAATGTACTGGTCTTTTCATTGAAGAGATTATTAAAAGAATCTTCTAAATGCAGGTATGTAGCTACAGAATTGGCAGCTGATTTTGTTGTTAATGTGGGAGACATCAAATTTTATTTGCACAAGGTATTGACTTAAGCTCTTTTGTGTCATATCTAGTCTTCCCATTCCATTGTTTGATGACTTGATCTGTTAATGACTTAAGCAATTGGTTGATGACTTGTCGATTCAAGATCTTGAGTATAGCATCATTCTAACCATACTTCTCTCTGTACGGAACGGTACTCCTTTGCATTACTTTTTCATTTCATATTTGAATGAACTAGGTGATACCGTGCAACAAGCCTTAGCTCTAGTTGCTATACTTTGTGGAACCTTATGTTTAACCCAATATCCAAGTGATGTTGCATCAATGCAATGAAAATTTGTGATCTGTATTGTGTGTGGCTTGACTTCATTCTGGCAATATTTCTGTCTCTATAGATATGTTCTTCAACTTTAGCATTTGATATTTAAGTGGACTACGTTAGCTCTAGTATTTTTTTAAGCCTCTCGACTCTAGTTAATGTAGTTTATGGCACCTTATCTTTGATCCACTATCAAGTGATGTGCCATTGTTTCAATATCATGAAGCGCATGAAGTTTTGTGACCTATTGTTATTGTGTTCATAGTTGCTTGAGGCTGAAATACTGTTTTCTTGGATGTTGCAGTTTCCTCTTCTATCAAAGTGTACACGGTTGCAGAAGCTACTGGGAAATGGCAATGATGAAACCAATGACGAAGTCCACATTTCCGACATCCCTGGTGGTGCTTCAGCGTTTGAGATCTGTGCAAAGTTCTGTTATGGGATGGTCGTCACACTAAATGCCTACAATGTCATTGCTGCAAGGTGTGCTGCTGAGTACCTGGAAATGCATGAAGTTGTTGAGAAAGGCAACCTGATTTACAAGATTGAGGTGTTTCTAAACACAAGTATCTTTAGGAGTTGGAAGGATTCCATTATTGTGCTTCAAACCACAAGATCTTTCTTCCCGTGGTCTGAAGAACTGAAGGTGGTTGCTCGTTGTGTGGACTGTATTGCATCAAAGGCCTCTGTTGATGCAAGCAAGATTGACTGGTCTTACACGTACAACAGGCGGAAGCTCCCATCTGAAAATGGCATTGATCCTCACTGGAATGGAGTTCGACGGCAAATGACAGTCCCAAAAGACTGGTGGGTTGAGGATCTATGTGACCTAGAGATGGACTTCTATAAACGGGTGATTGTAGCTATCAAATCGAAGGGATTAATCTCTGCTGATTTGATTGGGGAGGCACTTAAAGCTTATGCACTGAAGTGGCTGCCTGCTTTTGGAAGGGATCAGGTGCATGGCAGTGAGGCAGCTAGAAACAGGTCTCTGGTTGAAACTGTGATTTGGTTATTGCCTTCAGAAAGAGGCTGTGTACCTTGTGGGTTCTTGCTCAAGCTCCTGAAGGCAGGGACTCTATTGGAAATAGGTGAAACAGCAAAAAGAGAACTCGTAAAGAAAGTAGGTATGCACTTGGACGAGGCCACTGCTGTTGACCTCTTGTTGCCAGCACCTGTAGGTGAGAATGGGTTGTATGACGTTGGCATTGTGCAAAACATGGTGGAGGAGTTCTTGATACAAGAGCAGAGTGGGAGGACTGGCCACCTGGTGGTGGAGGATGAGCTATCGTCCGATGAGAGGACATCTACTTCTGTTTCTTATGCTGCCAAGCTTGCAGTTTCGAAGGTTATTGATTCTTACCTTCTGGAGATTGCCCGTGATCCTGATCTTCCTCTGTCTAGGTTTGTTGATCTTGCTGAGATGGTACCAGGTGCAGCACGTCCTGTTCATGATGGGCTGTACCATGCAATTGACATGTATCTTAAGGTAGGCTCCTGGCGATATATTTTTATTTTTTGTGTGTTTCTTGTGTGTGGCATGTCTAGAATTGACTATAAAATGGTTGATCGGATCCTAATACGTTCATCTAGAAACAGTGTAGCTGATTTTTCCAACAATACATGACACGACTGCATTACTTTTCTGCTATTGATGAAGAAAGGACTGAGTAAACTGTCCGATTAGGTCTATTAACAGAGTTTGAGACAGACATCATTGTCATTTAGACTAGGTTTATGTAGTTTGGAGGTGCTGTTATCGCTAACTCTATGCATGTGGATTTGTATTTGCAGGAGCACCCTGGTATATCCAAAAGTGAGAAGAAGAGAATATGCATGTTGATGGACTGCAGGAAACTGTCAATGGATGCTTCCATGCACGCTGCACAGAATGACAGACTGCCATTACGTGTGGTGGTACAGGTCCTTTTCTTTGAGCAGGTGAGATCTGGAGCTGCTGGAGGACTCGGGTCGGTGGATATACCAGGTGCGATACGTACTCTCCTCCCACCAGAGAACGGTGGTTCGCTTGGAAGCTCAAGGACAGCGACTACCAACACAGAGGAGGACTGGGATAGTGCAGCAGTGACATCAGAGGATCTGAGGTCCATCAAGGGGGAGTTAGCAGCCATGAGGTTTGGTGGGGACAAGAGAGGTGGAGGGGATATGAAGAGCACAGACAAAATGAGCAGCAAAATGAGGGGCATACTCAAATCCAGCAGGATCTTCAGCAAGCTTCTATCAACCAAAGAGAAGGGTGAAAATAGTAGCTCGGATACATCAGAAAGCCCTGGTTCTGTGAATCCAGGTGACAATAAGTCCACACCATCCAGAAACAGAAGGGTTTCGATCTCATAGAGACAACGGAAAGACGGATCTCCTAGTCCTAGATGGCAAGAGATAGAATGGGGAATAGGTGGGGGCTGTAGAGCTTTAGGTCATAGAAGGTGGGATGGTTGTGGCAGGATTGTGGCCTTGACCTTTCTTTTCTTCTTTACATATCAAAATATATTGTTGCTCACCAGTATTTGGGTTTGTGGATTATGGCCCAATTTTGGATGTATCATAACAAAAAGGAAATGCCAAAGTGTGATGGGATTTATTGCTTTTATGTTCCATTGTATTTGTTGGTGTTACCAGATGCCCAAAAGTCTGAAGACCATTACTGAAAAGAAAAAAAAACCATGAACCGTTGAAAACTTCCATAAACTGTCGCTGTATTATAAACCCTTGTGAGCATCGTCGCTTAACTGCTGCAAATACCCTTGTGGTTACTGTGTTTTTTTATTTTTTACAAGTCGCTGTTTTATAAGCCATTGTGGGTGTTCCCCTGTGTCTAGTCACTAGTGTGGCATGCATAGAGGCATTTCCACCTAAGAAGAGACCACATGTTGGAGCTGCGACCAAAATTTATTCTCACGCCTAAGAAACCAACATTAGGTAGGGCGTGTTTGAATACTTGGTGAAGTTATTCGAGTTGCCTCATGCGACTAAAGAGCGACTGGATAACGTATATTCCTCACTCTAAAATCATTGAAAGTTATTAAATATCTGAAACAAATTGTTTGGATCGTAGTTGCGTAAGTTATTTAATAAAAAAAATGGCATCAAATTCAAATACATGAAAATCATTGAATTTACTTATAAAAAATATTATCAAAAGCGTAATTTGTTATAAGAAAACTACGTGCTTAGGGCCTCCAAGACTATCTTAGAAACTATATATATATATATATATATATATATATATATATATATATATATATATATATATATATATATATATATATATAGAGAGAGAGAGAGAGAGAGAAAGTGCAAACACTGCAAATTTGCCCTTATATTGTTCGTTGGCAGGCCTTGGTTGGATTCATATTCTGCTAGCTTTCTCTTGTCCTTTTCCTTTGTTTTTTTCTCCTATTATTAAATTAACACTTGCACTCAACTGTGCATGCGTGCACATGCTTGAAATGATGCATATAGGACTTCAAGAACGAAACGTTCCATTACCCTGAATCCAATCTTTTTATAACCAAAAGAAAGAATGGACTTTTTCTGCTCTCCAATTATTGAAACACCACCATCTTTAAACTACTGAAAGGCGTTAAGATCTTCAATCAGATCAACCATTTGGTGTAAATGATCGTCTTGTTATTTGCGACAAGCATAATTTAATTATTTTCAGGGAAAGCATTAGTTCTTAGAATAAGATGAAAGGATTGCTGCCTTCTAATATAAAATTTGCTATTGCAGATGATGAGGCCACAAGAGGAGAATTGCTCGCTCTCTCTGAGCATGTGCGCCACATAATTTTTGAAGTGATTCTTTCAAGTAGGTTTGCCATTGCAGGCATGTGAAGGTCGGGCCTTTTTTAGGAGGAAAACTCTTTTGTGGGTTTTAAACATGATGGGAATTCTCAACTTAATTAGAGAAGCTTTTTCCCACACTGTACTCTCCACTTTGCTCGTCATTGGGAAAAATATTTCTCCAAAGTGTTTTTCTTAAGAAAAACTTTTCCAGTTTTCTCTCTACCACCCAACTCATAAGATTTCTAAACAAGCTAGCCAACCAACCTCTTCAAACAAGTGCATTAGCAATATCGCGACTCACTCAAGTCAATCATTTTATATCTATTTACCATCGTGCTGTGTGCTAAGAACTTCTTAAGTGAAAGCAGATGTTCTTTCTTTAATAAGATGTCGGAGGTGCATTATTTTATCATCTCTTTAGTTTGTTCTTTAATGTGTGATGATCTCTTACATGTTCTCCTATTAGGTTTTATCATCCCAGAGATCAAACTCTTGACCTTCTTCAATTTGTTGGCCGGGGCGATGGGGCCATGGGTTCTCCTTATCCACATCCATAATATGATGAACTAACGACACGCAACATAATTTCTCAATCATAATCCAATGAAGAAGACAATCTGCATGACAGGGAATTGAGCTTTGTCCCATTTCATACGAAACAAGCTTAGTTTAAAGCAGCGGCGGAGCCATAAATTTTTTCTAGAAGGGGCACCGTATATCAAACGATATGGTTCGTTATATATCTGCCTCGAAAGCTTTCTCTAATTTTTTAAATAAAAAAATCAGTTTAAATAATTTAAATTGATTTTAAAAAAATTAAGAAAATAAAAGTTGCACCTTAGCAACACTGGTTCAAAAAATGGATGCTCTTGATTTTGCTGTTCTTCAAAGATGGTACCAGCTGAGTCCACCTAGTGCCTGTCTTTTTCCTAGATGTCTGACTCCATTTATTTCCCTTTGGGGACAAGCATGAGCTCTATACACTATGGATTCCCTTAACCATTACTACTCTCCCCTTGCGTTTGGTGGAGCTGCAGATCAGTCCCACCATTATAAGACTTTCTCTTTAACTTTTGCATATGTCAAGTTTGGCCTAGCACCACCAACTTAATAAATGCACATGAATAATCAACATACCTTAGTTAGTGATTCAAGAGGTGCAGCTTTGATTTGATCTCCCATTGTCCTTTAACCATCTGTTTGCCAACTAGGGTTTAATTTATTGGCCCTTTGGCCTATGCAAGAAAGGATAATCTGCCAATAATCAGCCAAATTTTAAGATCTCCACCTCCAAGTTTTCAGGGATCTTGTAAGATTTGGGCCACTCATGCCATTTTAGCAGCAAATTTGTTGGGAAATGTACCCTCCTCTCTTGATGGTTATGGGCAAGGAAAAGGAACAAGCAAAGCAAAGGAAGATGCATTTTTTATATGGTGGCATGTGCCCCCATAAGGCTTGGAATTGTTTCTAAATATGTGGAAGGGAATCTTTAAGCCTTTCTACTTGTTTTCATATACATGCATGTAAGGGATCTTTCACATTGCATTCTATACATGTGTCTTAAAGATTGGGACAGATACACATAATGCTGCTGAATTTTGCGCTTGTGTGGGCCGTTTGACGACAATAACAGTTTGTTACTGTTTTATGAACCTGTCATATTCTTATCGGCCGTTAACAGTATAAGTCTACTATTGTTTTATAAATTTGACTCAAAGATTAGGACAGATTCTTGTTATGACTACATGAAAACAAACTAGTTCTATTACCAACCGACCCTTTAAAACCAATATTAACAGCATTGTATCATCAAAAAGATAGAAGATTATATAGAACTTAAAATTAAACATTTTATTTTTAATTACTTGTATATTTTAAAGTTTTTAAATAACGGAAGACAAGAAGTTGACATGGGCTCATGCTTATCGGATGAGATGCTGTGACAAAAAAATAGACGGCGCGGATATTGACAGCGACGACATTGGTAAGCGCCGCAAAATTTGTAAGTAGATCAAATGGATAAAGCTCTGCCTTTTACTAGAACATGTGGGCCTGTGGCTGCACCTTTACTGACTGAACTGAAGCCACCAATATTCCAAAACAACATCGTTTTAATATTAGAAACCAGGGAGGAGAAAGGATCTCTTTTCAGTTCATGAACTCTCCAATCAACATCAAATCCCTCAGAGATTTTGTTAACATGCATGATTAGAAAAGGGAAAAATATTAGTATACTTTTCATATGATAACTATCAGTAATGACACTTTGAGGAAGTGTCAGATCATAGCACTCTTTTTTTTTTTATATATGATAAATATTAGTATACTTTTCAAAGAACATCATGGCTTTTACGGGCAGATGATCTGATTATTTGGTCTGATTGTGGACTCATTTAATCGAATATGAACAATTTTCTGTTCGTTTTTGCCATCTTGCGTTTTCATATCCTATATTGAGATTGTCTCTAAGACAATTATCTTATGGACTTCTATGACTTTTCATAATAAATCCTGCAATACAACAGTCAGGAAAACAATGATTCAATTTAAGACAACAGCCAGGAAGCAAGGGTCACATTAATTTAATACAATATGAAGCAACCACAACCATAATGTAAGGCTAGGCTTTTGAGAGAGAGAATATGAGGAAAGTTGAACACCAAATAAACTATTATTCTAAACAAAGTTTATTTCATTTGATTAGCTTGCATGTGGAGAAGTGACAATGGAGGATGCCATTATTAATTTTTTTTTCTGAGCAAAAAAAGTAGTTTAATCACAAGGTGACCACTAGCTGTTCCCATTATCATTGGCGGTAAAGGGCATAGTAAACAAACTGTGGGAAGGGCAAACTCCATTGAATATATAATATATATAATCCTTAGATTTCTCTGTCTGGGTTTGGACGCACACTACTCAATGTATTGCATCGGATGGTATGAAAAAGCTGAAATCCTTTCTTCATCTAGATCTGTTACACATACAACCCGATACAAGATGTCTCCAATCTGCAGTCTGATTTATTGCCATTGGGCTGCATATGTGAAAGACCTATATATATATAGCGGGCAAATCACTGACGCTAAACCATGGCCATATATATATAATGATTGGTAGAAACCAGACCAACAAACCCTTTAAATATGCTATCTAAGGTGTTCTTTCTGAAATCTAACCTTACCAATATGATTTTCAGGATAGGTTGATGCAAGTATATTAAGTTGTTCTTTTTTTGTATTTTTATAATAATAAAAAAATTAATGGCTCTCATAGCATCATTGAATCGGATACCCGCCAGTGGCCGGACTGGGTACCCTCCGGATCCGGTGTTGAGGTTATATATATATATATATATATATATATATATATATATATATATATATATATATATATATATATATATAATATGTATAGTTGATAATGGGGTTTTTAAATTAATGGCGGTCGGGAGGCGCATGTGATGCGCATTCATAGGCTATTAATTACAAGAGAAGTTTAAACCAAGTTGGCGGCTCCTCTGTTATTATCATTTCTTTATGCATTGGCAATTAATATGCACCCAAGTGATCCAACGGCCACTAGGTTGTCGAGTGAAATGTCCAGAATGGCCTTTCCTGCCAAGGTGCTTTGGATCTGGACGGGAGATCGTTTTGGACTTATATTTTATAGTCCTCGTTTTGGATTTGGAGGTGGATGTGCTTCAAAATCTGATGCAGTTGGGTCCTTATTAGCCAATTCAGAAGCGCTCAACGTTTCTATTTGAATAAGGATGTCAATGGATCGATTTGGAACTTTTAGATCGAATTGGATTATGTTGTTTTCAAAATCGGATACTCATCAAATTTGGTTGGAAAACCATGCACCCAAATTAAATTTGTTTACTAACTGAATCTAAAATTTCCTATCTTGTCCAACTGTCTTCAATTCATATTCAAATCAAACATTGGTCTATGCTATGGGAATATAGCAAGTGAGGGCAACTGCCCACACCAGTCCACACAAATTTTCTTATTATCATATTGATGCTTCATTATCTTTTTACTAATTTACATATGAGTGCCCATTTACATTCAAAATTTAATCTATGGCCATTTTTTTTTTGTTCCACCACCGCTAGCGAAGCTTTCTAGTGGCAAGTCTGAACAAAGAATGGAAACCCATATATAATCCGTTTCATGTCTGCCTTGAACCTGTGGCAAACCTATTTCTAAAAAAATCAAATTTATTTTTAATTAGTTTTGCACGTTCTCATTTATTTCTTTTTTTAAATAAAATTTAAAATATTATTTCTAGCTAGGAATTGATTCGGCCGAATCGATGAGTCGGCCGATTGCCGATTCGATCCAAGAACCGATTTTGTAACTCCTCTCCAAACCTTCGCCATCAGGTGAAGTCTATTTAATCAATTTAAATAAATTTTGACTGTCTTTGTATTTTCAACCAATAATAATCGTGTACGGACACATTTTCGGACTTCGGACCCAAATCTTCATTAAATGCTCTGAGCTTTATTTTGGGGTGGGATGCATGACCAAATTAACCTTCGTGCGAATCGGACCTTCGGGTCCAGTTCTGGAATTGGATCCGACATTTGATCTCTTGGCAGTGCGAGGAACCGTCTCAGCTAGGTTTCTTCTGGATATTCACTGGTGGAAAGAACCGGATCCGGTTGTGGACATGAGGGCGTTTTCGTCACAAGTAGATGGCCCTAAAACCTTGGGCAATTTGATCATTTTGGAAACTTTATGAGTACGTGGTCATAGATATCAAAGGGCGAGGGCAATCCTGGAAATGAAAACCTGCATTAAATTGCATGTCAGAACGGCGTGCCTAACGGTGCAGGAAGGTAATCGATTAAAGGTAAAACAAAATAATTAGAAAAAAAAAGGGAGTCGGCTGGCGCTTGACCATTTTCGTCTTTTTTGTGGGTTCTCACTTAACCCGTCTCGTGCTCGTGCCAGAGCACAAACTCGGACCTGATTTATTAACTAAGAAATAATTCTCTTTGACTCACGTCATTTTCATCGTACAATTTGATATTATGACTTCTACGTTTTACATTTATTTTTGCACATTAAATTTCATTTGACAGATACATTATTCAAGCATGATTCTCCAAAGGTGAATTGTAACATTTATTGTACTACAAATACTCGTAAAAATAACCTCATGCCAAAGAAATTGAGAAACAACATTCATTTATACGGTTTAGTTAGTCATATGAGCCACATTTTAACCTTTTAAGACGGCTGAATCAAAACAAGGTAAGAAATACGTTCAAGTTTGCTAGGTATAGCATTAAGGTCATGTTTAAGACGGTTATTACATTTATATGAAAGCTAATCTCATACAAAGGAAAGCACCTTATAATACTCAAAAGTGTTTTAGAGAACAATGCTTGAGAAAAAATTAAACTATTGATTTTTTTTTAATTGTCAAAATTTTTATTTTTTATCTTACACATATTTTACGTTTTTCTTTCCTCTTTTTAATTTCATAAGGGAATAATGGAGCGAGGTTCACTTATTGTTTGGTGAGCATTTGCGATTTTGCACAGTTTATAGTCATATGAGTGTTCAATGAGTTCGATTTGACTCAAACTGGATCGGTTAGTTAAACTTGACTTAAACTTGATTCATCTATCAAATGTGGGTTGAGATCAGTGATCACGTCTAGTCATGGATTTACTTTCCTAGTGCTAAAGATCCGCCATGACTGAAAAAAGAACACTGATACATGGGTTCGCCATTGTCCCATTACCTCATGAAAATCAAAACTTAGAAATGCACTTTATGGTCGCTGCTCTTCCATAAATTTACGTTTCTTTATTCCACTTTCCGGGTACGACACATTTTTTCGATGAGGCGTTCACTACTTTAATCGTAAGGGAGCTGAGAAGTTGGTAATTGTGGGGTGAAGTGTTTTACGAGAAGCATAAAGCTTGAGCTGTTTCTTTTTTCCGTCCTCCTCCTTTTTCTCTTGTTCGTGATAAAGGAGACACAGATGAATTTTTTTTTTTTTTCGGTGAGTTCATTCGAAACCAGTGATGGCGAGATAAACTTGTCTGAGATTCCTGGGTTTTCCCTCTTAATCCGTCGTTTTCCAGCACAAAACGGCTCCTCTTAATCCCTCCCATCCCAGTGGTGGCGAGATAAACCTGTCTTTTGCTGTCTCTTTACTGTCTACGCCTGCCATATACTCGCCATGCATAAAGGTGAAGGCGTCGTTTTGATCGAAGGGGAATATTCGAGTTCCTGCTTTGGGCCGTGGTCTCTTGGGAGCGAAGACCCACTGTGCCTGAAGGCTGGTCCCTGTACAGTTCCTTCTTTTTCCTACCTTGTCTTTCTGGGGGGATCAGTTTCTTTTGTTGGTTTAGTCTCTGTGCAAGTGGGTATTGAACATTTTAGCTCTTTGTGAGTTTCTTGGGGGTCATTGTTGCAAGTGGACGGTGTGTTGTTGGTTTCCTCGCGTCCTTCTTTAACATATTTTTTTTGGCTCACTGGGTTGCTTCGTGATTGGTTTTCCTAAATTGGGTTTGCCGGGTTTTGTTTGTTTGAGGTCTCTGTTGTTGGTCCTCTTTTTTTTTTTTTTTTTTGGGATTCCTTGGCATGTGGTGGTGCCGGAGCAGATGATGGGATGCGTGGCTTTTCTGTGGTTTTACTTGGCCTGCGCTATATGTTATTCTGCTCCTGCATTTGAGAAGTTGGGGATGTGAAGAAAGTATAAACAAGCTTTTGAGTCTGTAATCAGGGTATCTAAGCAATGGCTGGGGTGGAGTTCGAAAAGTGAAGGACCAGTCAGGTGTGTGTAGCTAAATGATCTTTGCCAAGGCTGAGTTTTGTGTAAGTGGAGGAGAAGCAAAACTCTGTTGGCCTTGAAGATGTGTATTAGTGTTGTAGCATTCTTTTCTGCTTGGTGGAGTAAGAGCAAACTAAGAAAAAGTTGGTGTGGAGTGTTATTGTGATCTGCAGTTAGGCATTTTGGGCGTTGGGGTGGAGGGAAGGGGAATGTGGGCGGTTTTAGGTTGTTGGGATCTCTGAAAATTAATGGTTGAGGTCATCGGCATTATTTAAAGGGTACAGAGTGGTGGGGAATGCATAGAAAGGAGGAAATATTTGTCAAGGGGGATTGTGTGTCAGTTTTGTGCTTGTGGGTTTCTCAGGCCCCGTGCATTTTTTAGTGGTTCGAGTCTGTTGGTAATGTTTCCCACGCTGACCATTCCGCCGCAGCCTATGGGCTCTGTTGCAGATACAGGAAACAAGCTCCTAGCAGCATTATCGTTGGAGAAGTAAAAAAAGAAAGAAAGGGATAGGATTCCTGACCAAGATCGTCTTACTCTCTTACTTTCTCTCCACTAGCTTCCTCTCTGTTCGTCAACGGGCTTCCTTTCCACCCCAGTGCACCTTCGCAGTTTTCGTTTTCTCTTTTTCCTCTGAACCTCTGGACTTTTGGTATCCAGAGATATAGCTGCTGATTTGGGTGTACCATTTGAAGAAGGGGCTTTGGTCTTTTTTTTTTCTTTCTCATCTCTCAACTCCCTCGCCGTGTGGCCTTGTTGTAGCATCAATCCTGCCTAAAGAGAAGGAACGGGCGTTCTGAAGATGAAGTTCATGAAACTTGGTTCCAAGGGAGACTCCTTTCAGAGTGATGGGAACATGAGGTAAGGATTTCTTGGGCGTTTGGGTTTTTGCTAATATCATGTTCTTTATGTTACATAAAATATCATACTCATTCGAGTTTTTTGCTTTTTGGAGGAGTTAAGACATAATGTGGTCTCAAGTTTTTATCCTCTGTGCTATTTTCTTTTTCGACTTTACTAAGACTTTCTTGTTATATATATATATATATATATATATATATATATATATATATATATATATATATATATATATATATATATATATCATAAAAATCGGCGTTTTTTCCCCAGCACCGATGGGGATTGCCGATCCGAGTTGGAAATATTTCTGGGGGTTTTGTAGCTTAACTATTTCCAGGTACTACTACATGGCTCCGCTCGGCCATTCTAATCTCTAGCGAAAATGTGCATCTTCTAAACCTGAGTCTTTGTTTACATGCTTTAATATGTTGCTACAATTTCTAGGGGTTTATGTTCAGTTTTGGTTCTCCAATTATTGTTGGCACACTTGTGAACTCTCTGCCTCTTGTTATTGGAAACTGTGGACATCGAGCTATATTGCTTGTTGTGCAAGGGGAGGTTGGGTTTTCTTGCCTTTGATATTCATGCAGGTGTACTTGTTTTTCCCATTTGTCTCTGAGAACGGGATACTGTTGAAAGAATTTGTTTTTGTCTTCCTGTTATTAATACAACGCCACACCTCTTTGCTGCTTACTATTGTTTAATCATCTGGTGGACAATGGTCTTCCATGATTTAGTATGTGGCTGGTACTGTAGTTGCAACATTTTTGCTGCCGAGTTCGAATGGTAGAAATTTAATGGTTGTGTTTTGAACAGAACTAGATTTTGTGAATGAAATTTCTTTGTAGGAAAACCCTTTTTCTTTCAAAAAGACCAACATTTCACTATTAATCATGAAATTGCTGACTGCACACTTTTGTTCAGATTGGACCATGGCAGATTTGGCTTTGATCTATCCTGATGGTCTTGGTATCAGATGTTTTGACAAGCCATTATATGTATGTGTGCATGCATATTTGTACTAATATGTTGTCATGGCGGTCTTTCTTGTTCATTCCTTTTTCTCCTGAAGAGTGTCTGAGGGGAGTGGTGCTTTTAGAAACTAGGAGCTTATGCTGTTGAAGTGAGTGTCTTCCTTTAAGCAACATGTGGTAGTGCGTCCCTAATTTGCATGGTTATTCCCTTGTAGAGCTTTTTCCGTTTCATGCTCTTGCTTTTGCTTTCTCTTTCCTTTCCCATATGGTGGTTCTTTTATGGTTTGCCCCTTTTTGGCTTGCAGTTACTCTGTTTTTTCGGTGCTTTTAGAAACTAGGAGCTTATGCTGTTGAAGTGAGTGTCTTCCTTTAAGCAACATGTGGTAGTGCGTCCCTTATTTGCATGGTTATTCCCTTGTAGAGCTTTTTCCGTTTCATGCTCTTGCTTTTGCTTTCTCTTTCCTTTCCCATAGGGTGGTTCTTTTATGGTTTGCCCCTTTCTGGCTTGCAGTTACTCTGTTTTTTCTGACTTGGTTGTCTCTGTAGGTGTTCAAATTTTTACCTTGTGTGAAATTGCCAATTGTTTGGTGAAACTACTTGTTATGGTTCTCTAAGAGTGTTTGGTTCACTGTTCTCAGAGCAGACATCCTTTTCTTGGGTATTAAGCATAACTCGAGGAACAGGGCCAATGTTTATTGAGTTACTTCAGCTGTCTATTGTCCAGCATTCCACCCCTTACCATGGAAATGGAACACTGGGGAGCACAGAAGTCGGAATGCACGGCATAATGTCTGGCACATTCCATTCCTGTTATGCTATGTCACACGGACACGGCAAAATAGCCCACGTATCTGTGTCGACACACGGACATGGGGATACGGGTGTGGACACGACAAAAAAAAAAGTCATTAATTTAATGTTTTTTTTTTTCATTTTATCAAATTTTTATGATGCATCCAATTGTTTCCATGAACAATCCTTTCAGATATTCAGTACTTTTGTGATAAAACACATTTTCTAACAAGATTGTACTGTGTAGAGCATATAGGAAAAAAACGAAAAAATAGCGACTGACAGATAGCGTCACGGCTAGGCCTTATTTAATGATTTTTATAATATTTAATGTAGCCATGTCCGCGTATCCAAAAAAATTGAAAATTGCCGTATCCACACCCGTATCGCATCCGCACCCGTGTGACATAGCTGTTATGCACATTCCATGCCTGTTGTCTGAATCCATTTTGGTGGAACTGAACTTTAGTGTTCATTGCTCCACTGAAACAACAAACCAAACATACCCTACATTCCTGTGTGTCACACAGAATTATACAAACTGTCATCTTAGTGGCAAATTTAAGCATTTCTCCACATGTTTTCTTTGCCTCTTTTCTTTTTCAGTGGCCTCGAAAGTGAAGGTCAGAGCTTCTTAAACCATTTTTTTTATGAATTTTAGATGTCTTTGGGTTCAACGAGACCACAACTCATGATAAATGTTGGCTTGCTTTTCTATATTGCTATTAGTTTATTTTCTTAGAATTATCAAAATACTGCTGGTGATGCCTCCCAACCATTCACATATATCGTGTATGGGTATTATACGGCAAAGAATTTCTCAGGTATAATACGACAAAGTTGTATATCTCGGGAAATCTTGGCAAATTTTTAAAAAATTCTAAACATTTAATGAATCCTGAAACTTTAAAAAATATAAATTAATAAAAATATGGAAAAGTGTGAAAAAAACGTGTATAATATGCGTTTTTTCATGTTTTTTTTATTTTCTGGCATTTTCTTAAAAAGGCGTGTCTAATTGCCGTTTTATACTGCTGACTCATTTTTTGGGAATAATACACGTTTTATGTGACAATGCTCCCAACTGATGATAGGTTCAAGCCACTGACAGTCACAGCAATTGAGTTATATGAAGGAGTTTCTGGACAATATGTTGATGTATCCACTGATTTGGCAGACATGTTGTTTATATGGAAATTTGTTTCTTTTTTACTTGTATGGTTGTGCTGAAAGAAAACAAATTTCTCAAAAATCTCTCTGTTTCTGATATGTTGTTTGACTGCTGTACCCATGGGGTATGAGATCAGAGTCCTTGACTTCATACTTAAATTCCTTGTGGAGTGTTAGCTTTTGTTCCAGTTGGTCAGTTTGGTAGCTTGTTAGAGTAAGGGGAAAGCTTTTCCCTCATACTATGCAAGGGAAAACAATTACATGGGCCATAGTATTGAGCCGATTTTCTAAGGGTTATTTAGTCTTTTGTGTAATTGGACCTAGAAGAGATTGTGTTCTGGCCTTATATCCATTGTATTTGTCAGGAGCTGAGACACTGGTATCACATTTGGAAATTGGAAAGTGTATGCTGGAACCATACTTTATTGGCAGCAAAAAATTACTGTACCTCTTTCCAATCTATTTAGTTGGTAGCCTACCATTTTTCTTTTTTAATGTCATGGTAACTAAAGAATTGGCTTGATTATTGTTAAAATGGGAATGCCTATTCCTTTCATTTGTCAATTGTCATATCTAGTAATTGCTCCCTGAACTGTTTCACTTTCTTAATATGTAGGATTTTGTAGCTAAATTCTTTTCAGTTTAATTGATTTATTTTTTGAACCTAGAAATTTTGAAATGTGTGTGAATGAGGTGATTAAGACAATCTTCCATATGCAGATATGTAGCTACAGAATTGGCAGCTGATCTTGTTGTTAACGTGGGGGATATCAAATTTTGTCTGCACAAGGTTTGGCTTAAACTCCTGTATGCTTAATGTCGTCTTTTAAATTTTCACTGTAGCATGTGTTAATATCAGCCAATGTTTAGCACTTAGCATTAATGGGTTTGATATCTTGAGTGTGGCATTCGAGCCATCTGTACAGAAAAGCCTTCTTCTGACTTTGTCATTGGACATTGCAGTTTCCTCTTCTATCAAAAAGTGCACGTTTGCAGAAGCTACTAGCAAATAGCAATAATGAAGTCAACAATGAAGTCCACATTCCTGACATCCCTGGTGGGGCTTCAGCCTTCGAGATCTGTGCAAAATTCTGTTATGGGATGGTTGTCACACTAAACCCATACAATGTCATTGCTGCACGATGTGCTGCTGAGTACCTGGAAATGCATGAGGTTGTTGAGAAAGGCAACCTGATTTACAAGATCGACATTTTCTTAAACACAGGCATCTTTAGGAGTTGGAAGGATTCTATTATTGTGCTTCAAACCACGAGATCTTTCTATCCATGGTCTGAAGAACTGAAGGTGATTGGTCGTTCTGTGGACTATATTGCATTGATGGCCACTGTTGATCCAGGACAGGTTGACTGGTCTTACACATACAGCAGAAGGAAGCTCCCATCTGAAAATGGTATTGATCTGCAATGGAATGGAGTCCGACAGCAAATGACAGTTCCAAAAGATTGGTGGGTTGAGGATCTATGTGAGCTTGAGATTGACTTCTATAAACGGGTGATTGTAGCGATCAAATCAAAGAGAATAATGTCAGGCGACGTGATTGGGGAGGCACTTAAAGCTTATGCGCTGAAGTGGCTACCTGCTTTTGGAAGGGATCAGGTCCATAGCAGTGAGGCAACTAGAAACAGGTCACTCGTTGAAACCGTGATTTGGTTATTGCCTTCAGAAAAGGGCTGCGTACCTTGTGGGTTCTTGCTCAAGCTCCTCAAGGCAGGGACTTTGTTGGACATAGGTGAGACTGCAAAGAGAGAACTTGTGAAGAAAGTGGGTATGCAGTTAGATGAAGCCTCTGCTGTTGACCTCTTGTTGCCGGCACCTGTTGGTGAAGGTGGATTGTATGACATTGACATTGTGCAAAATATGGTGGAGGAGTTCTTGATACAAGTGCAGAGTGCAAGGATTGGTCACCCAGCAGTGGAGGATGAGCTATTGGCTGATGAGAGGGCATCGAGTTCTGTCTCTTATGCTTCCAAGCTTGCAGTTTCTAAGGTGATTGATGGCTACCTTGTGGAGATTGCACATGATCCTGATCTTCCTCTGACTAAGTTCATTGAACTTGCTGAGATGGTACCAGATGCAGCACGTCCTGTTCATGATGGACTATACCGTGCAATTGACATGTATCTTAAGGTATGCTTCACCGATTCTTGTGTTTGCATGTGTGTGTGTGCATGGCATGTCCATAATTAGCTATTAGAAAGGTGGATCAGTTGAAAACTGTGAAAGATGGTTAGTTTAAACTTTAAATGTCAACGACATTTGAGAAACCATCATAATTTATACTAGGTTACGTAAGAGTAAGTGTTTTCTTAACTGTATCCATGTGACTTGTGCCTACAGGAGCACCCCGGTATAACCAAGAGTGAGAAGAAGAGAATATGCAAGTTGATGGATTGCAGGAAACTATCTATAGATGCGTGCACACATGCTACACAGAATGAACGACTGCCATTGCGGGTGGTGGTACAGGTCCTCTTCTTTGAACAGGTGAGATGTGGAGCTAGTGGTGGTCTTGGGTCGGTGGATATATCAGGTGCGATACGTACTCTCCTACCACCAGAAAATGGTGGTTCAATTGGAAGCTCAAGGACAGCGACTACGAATACAGAGGAAGATTGGGATGGTGTGGCAGCGATATCAGACGATCTGAGGTCCATCAAGAGGGAGTTAGAGGCCATGAGGGTTGGTGGGGGCAAGAGAGGTGGTGGAGATGTGAAAAAGACGAGCAAAGTGAGCAGCAAGATGCGGGGGATTCTGAAATCCAGCAGAATTTTTAGTAGACTTTTGTCACACAACCAAAACAGTAGGTCTGATACATCTGAAAGCCCTGGTTCTGTGAATCCAGGAGAGACCAAGTCCACTCCGTCCAGGAACAGAAGGCGTTCAATGTCGTAGAGAGAAGGGAAAATGTGCACGTCTCTCCTAGACGGAACTTGGTGGGGGTTGTGATTTTTTAGGTCAAAGAGGATGGAAGGTGGTGGGTCGATCGTCACCCTCCTGCCCTTGCTTCTTTATACATGCAAAATATGTTGCTGCTCACCAGTACTTGGGCTTTTGGATTATGGCCCAATTTTGATGTACCATAACAAAGAGGAAACGCCACGTTTAATGGGATCTGTTCTTTTCTATTGAATGGGATTTGTTGTCCTTTTATCTGCCATGATGTGTAAATCGCCCGCCTGGAGCTTTCTGGCCTGATTGGCAGTTTTTAGAATTTCTTCGTTGGTCCTAAACTGGCTTCAAGGCAAGTTCAGTAGGTTAGAAATGCCTGTAGAAGCGACAAGACCACGATTCGATGGCAGCTCCAGTTCCATCTATTTAAGTAGTTCCTTCTCATCCGAAATCCTGGTCCGTTTGAGTTCGAAGCTGTCTGATGACAGATCCTTTGAGTTCGAAGCTGTCTGATGACAGATCCTTCAAGGCCGAATTTCAACATCCCCAAAGCCTCTTTAACATGCATTTTACTCCTTCGGACCAAGAATATGACACGTTGGAGCTGCCATTAGTAACCTTACGTTCCTTACTGATTAGAGGTGGACGAAGAATGAGTTTGTTGGGTCTTTGAGAGTGCAAAGAGATCGAGTTTAATTAAGTGCACGGAGTCGGATTTGAATTGGCTTCAGTAAAGATCTATACAGGGGAAAGCTCCCTCCTTGAGAACGTTACCAGCTTGCAGCCGTATCTATGAAAGGTGTTTTGAGGAGTTGTTGCAAGCAAGCATCTAGAGCCATTTCATAAGAAAAATAACATTTCCTACAAAGTAATATGTACGTAGTCAGTATACTGAGCAACTCGAATATGAGTAACGAGTGAGAAATGATCAGAAAGAACAGTTAACTCAATGGGAATGGGAGAGTTCTCAACCTCAGATGGCATCTTAAAAATGAATTAGATGATGGTGCGTTTAGACATGAAGAAGTTTCCTAAGGTTGGTGTGTGATGGACAGGTTTAAACACTGGATGCCACAGAGAAGCCCCAAATGATACTGACATGGAGGGAGACGCAGGTAGTTCACAGTTCACACTGCTTACACTTTTTAGGGCAGAAGCTCTTTTCTGTTAAGAAGGAGCCGACTTTATCTGGATATTACGCGCGAGGAATAACTATCTTTGTGAGGAAACAATTCCCCTTTTAGGCATGAAGCTGAAGATTAGTTCAAGTATCAATCTTTCCAAGTTTTTTTATGATGGCTTTTCTGATGTTATGGCCAAACGGGCTTGCTTAACCCTTTAATTGATCTGGGTTTTAAACGTCCTTCCATCACAGAGAAAAAAAATTAACTCATTTGAGAGTGGTTAAAACGGCGCCACCGACATTTGACCTCGGAAGCCAACCGTTAAAATAGAAAATCCCAACAGTTAAAAATGTAAAATTCTGCTCATATTGGCCATATGGGATCCGCGTATGAGGGCATTTAAAATTTTTCTTAGTGAAAAATATGCTAGATAACTAACTTGGGAATGCGGTTGATACCAACCAAGGAAGAGATTATCAATGTCTTCAAACTGTTGCTTTAGAGAGTTTAAGAAATACAAAAATCCCAAAGTTTCAAATGCATGAAACATTAAAAAAAAAAGAAAACAAAAGAAAAATCTAGACGGATTGTAGCGTGGTCTATTTGACATGATACGGAATTAAAAGAAGCAAAAGGTGTTTTATTTCAATGACAAATGTGAAACCAAATTAAAAGAAGCATAAGGATTTCGTTTTAGGTTGTAAACATTTAAGACTAATAAAATGGTTTAGTTTGTTGGTTGTTGCAAAATATTCATGTACAACTAAAAAATATCAAATACTAGCCTGATATCGTGGGGTTTCTTCTCTCTCTGCCTCTTTCTTTCTCGGCGCCTTTTGTCGAGTCGGGAGCACTAACCCTAGCCTTTTGCCTCCTCTATCTCTCTCGGATCTCGCTCTCTGTCTCTGCCAGGTGGTGGTGCAGTAGTGATGGCGGAGGTGGTTGTGAAGGAGACGGCGGTGGAGGAGGGGGAGCATCCTTCTCCTCCGCAGAAGCACAAGCTGGAGCGCAGGTGGACATTCTGGTTCGACAACCAGTCGAAGCCGAAGCAGGGCGCTGCTTGGGGAACATCCCTCCGCCCCGTCTATTCCTTCGACACAGTTGAAGACTTCTGGTGGTAAACCCTTCTCTCCCTCTCTCTCGCATACGATGTTTGGTATTCCCCACATAGGCCTCTAATGACTTTTGGCGCTTGTGTTCTCTTTATTGTTCTGGAAAATTTGGGTTTATGGTTTTTTCGTTTGCGATATTCTATCAACAAAGATTGGTATTTGATGGTGAGGGAAAACGGAATGGCTAGATTTTGCGGAAACATATTTTTGGCGCGGAGACATGTTGATGCAATGAGATGGGAATCGGTTTTTATTTGACGAGTTGGAGAACACTAATAATTGATGTCTTATGGGTACTTTTAGTTGATGGTGATGGGAAAACACGATTTATATTATATTGGTTTCCTGGAAACCGTTGGTTGTATTTTGATTTGGAATTGGAGCACTTGGATGACGATCTTTTTTGTTGTTCTTCTTGTCCTGGAAGCTTGTATGATCAGATATTCAAGCCAAGCAAATTGCCGGGCAATGCGGATTTCCACTGTTTCAAAGCTGGGATCGAGCCAAAATGGGAAGATCCAGTCTGCGCGAGTGGTGGGAAATGGTCTGTTACCAGCAGCAGAAAGCAGAACCTTGAGTCCATGTGGCTCGAGACGGTAAGCCCTTTTCTCCAATTTTTTTCTCAGAAATTTTGCTATATTTTCTAACCAAAGATTGTTTACTGATGTCGTTTGGTTCTATATCGCTTTCTTTTCCGGTTTAGTTGATGGCGTTGATCGGTGAGCAATTTGAGGAGGGAGATGAGATTTGTGGTGTTGTGGCAAGCGTGCGTCAGAGGCAGGACAAGATTGCATTGTGGACCAAGACTGCTGCAAATGAAGCAACTCAGGTTCCTTTTTTCTTGATTGTTTTTGTTCATAAAAAGTTCACGTCTTTATTGCTAAGTAAATCGCATGCTAGTGATATCATGTTAATTCTGGCGAACTTTTAGTCGCTTGGTGGATGTATTGCCATTCTTGAATGCCGATTGCTTACACTCGTGAGAATGAAGAGAGGACCAGAAAGCTTGTTCTTTAAATATTTTCCTGTTAACTTCAGCATATGCGTTCTCATATGCGGTGAGAATGATGCAAATGCGCTACTTGTCTATTTCCCTAGATGAATGACCACATTAATAACATCTTTGAAATGTCATTGGTGAGTTCAGCAGGAAGTTTGCTCAATGTACATTATTTGGAAAACAAAGAAACAATATATAGTTATGCGTGTCATGTGTTCGAGTAGATGTAAACAGTCTTTACAAGTAAAATAAAAATGACAGGGCCATCAGTATAGTTTGTATGGGCTTCCTGAAATATGGTCACAGTGAAATATGGGGACTATAAGCACCACTACAAGCCCTTTGAAAGATATGATCAGATTGCCTACAAGAAGCCATGGATGGAAGCTGCTTTTCAAAAAGGATAGGTATGCATTAGGGAGAGAACGGTTACTGTGCTATCTTGATTAACCTGCTATTATTCCCTACACTTTTAGATTTTCGATAGCCTTTTTGTTCATCATCATGCCGTAAGCCTTTGTGTACTTTCAAGAGCAACACTCCGCAAGATGTTAACCCATCATGGCTGCTGTTCCTTTTTGCAATTTTGGGTTTGCCTCTTGGATGTATTTGTATAAGTGCCTCGTCTTGGACAAGAGAAGAATTTTTATCAGTAAAAATGCTTTTCATCACCCTATCAATTGCAACATTTCAATTAGTTTCGATCTATGATGTAAAAAGCATATCCTAAGCCGTGTCAGTCTGGCTTTAAGATATGCTGTATTGTAAAATATCGTAGCGTATCGTTACTGTATCGTATTTTTTATAAAAAAAAAGCAGAAAAAATAAAAAAAATTCGAAAAAATCATAAAAAATCAGTAAAATCAAGGATAATATGTTCTTCATAAAAAACATGTTTTACAGAATGACAGACTTATTATTGCTATGAAGTTATGGTTCATCATTCATAAACATCATAATTCATAACAGTATCATTCTAGAAAGCACAAAGAACATATCATAATACTGTATTTCATAACCATAGATTCATAAGTCATAAGGTCCATAAGTCTATGAGATAACCTATGTCACATAGGTACGAGTACGGGAGTCGGTGCTGGTATGGGTACTGGTTCGAACTATTTTCAAAAAACTTGGGTACGGGGGTACGACTATTATATATATTATAAAACATAAAATAAGAATTCAAACAAAATAACACATTCATGATTCAAAATTTATAGTTTGTAAAGAAGAAACTATTGAACAAAATATGAAAACTCAGCTCTGTATGTGTTTCCTAAGTGTACATGGTGTAAAAGAACAACATTGAAATCCTAAATTTTAGATAAGGACTGGTTCAACTTTGACCGATTCCTAAATTGGATAGATGTGGTCTTGGGTACGTTGACGGTATCCGGTACTGTTTGACCAGTATCCAAGAGGTACCCGGGACAGTACCAGCACCGGTACTGGTTTCGTACCTGACCGGTACAGGTACGCTGCCTTTACAACAGTACCCGTTTGACAAAGGAGATAACACATAAAAAAAAAAGTTTTAAATGTGATGTATTACATCACAAGATGATCATGAAATTGTGAAAATGTTCAATGTCAATACATATAAAATGACGAAAGGGCGGTTTTTTAATTGATGATTTCACGGTGAAAATCGATGATTTCCTCCAAGGCGGCACAATGTCTAGGGTTAGAAATGAAGAAGGGGTGGTTTTTTAAAAAGTTATAATGAAAAAGGGGGTTTGGGACTCCCTTTTTGAAATCAGACCATATTGTGCAATGGGGCGTATTGCATCGTATCATACGATACGGTGCCTATATCACACGATACATCACCTGTTTACGATACAGGTGGTGTATCATATCGCCTTTTGTAAACGCGATACGTAGAACATTGGTTTCGAGTTTTAAATATTGGCTCATTGTAATTGCACTCTACCTTATAGCTGGAATTTTAGATGCTTAATTGTAATGAATCAATGCAGATTTAAAACTATGTATTGGATTCTTATCTTGTAGTAGTGTAACATTGTAACTTTTGATTATTTAAATTTCATCTACTCCGTGTTCTCCTCTACCCCTGTAATCCTGACTGTGATTATTATGGAAGAATGTTGCTGTGTCAATTTTAAGATGCAAATCACAAAGTACAAAGATCAGTCATTATACAATAGATCCTTGAGGCTATATTGTCTTCTCTTATAAAATAAGCCTTTTTCAAAATCTATGTACTGATAGGTGCCCCAAGTTTCTTCCTAAAGCCACCCGTTGTTTGCCAGTTTTTGTATTCGCAGTGAAATTTTAACTGAAAACCGTGACCATTCGATACTTGCTAATTGAAGTCGTGCCTTCTTTTCATTTCTGTGTACTTCTCACAGTTGCTTTCAGTTTAACATTTCAGGTTTATAATCTGATTTTTATTATTTAATAGTTTTATTTTTCATTTTTTGTTCAGTTCATCTTTCTTTGGATGTTTTCCTTGAATCAGTTCTAGGATTCAAAAGCGAGTTTTTACAATGAATTCACGGACAAGCAAAATATCCTGCGCCACTGCATTGAAATTGTTTTGTTAACCTTGAGAGTGCTGAAAATTCATAGGTAGACCAAGCAACATAAACAACGAGGACATGACATTTTGTTTCCTTCCATTTGATGGCTTGCACAGATTAGCATTGGTCGAAAGTGGAAGGAGATCGTTGACACCAATGAGAAGATCTTTTACAGTTTTCATGTAAGTCATTTGAGATGCTTGTGTCATAGTTCTTGTCAAGCCTTTTTCCAAATTGACTTTCGCTACTGCAGGATGATTCAAGACGGGAAAAATCTTCACGGGGCAGATACAGTGTCTAGTTCCCAAAAGACATGGTTATTGCCAGCTGGTCCTCACTGGAAATTCAGTGGCATATTTTTGTTGTTTTGCAGTTATTATAAGCGAGTTCATTTTGGCGCCCTTTCAGCTAGCGAGGGTGGCTATTTTGCTTGTAGTTTCTCTTATATGCAATGGTCTTGTTCTAAGCAGACAATTTCTTGTTCCACTATCTTCTTGGTTTATGTAGGACTTGAAAGGAGAGTCTGCTCTGTTCTTATATAATCAAACTGAATCCTTTACTGGGAAGTGTCTTAGTAATTAATGCGCATTTTGCCATTGCTAAATATGTCCTGGTGATGAATAAGTATGCGTCAAACGTTTGTTTCTTGGTTATCTCTGGCAAAAACGGCAAATCTGATATGCTGGTCATGGAGAATGCTTGGTCGTTTTAGGAGAGCGGATCGCAACCCTTTCTTCTGTGGAAGAGGGAAATAACTTCTTCCCTTTTTCCCCCTGTTAATGAAGCATGAACTGAGGATAAAAATGATGAACGGATTGAAGAATTGGCCAATATTGAGGTGCGACATGTCATACAAAATTTTTATTAGTTTAAATTGTTTTTTTTCTCGTTTCAACTGTACAATAATAATTTTTTGACGATTTACAAGCTGTTGAGTTGGGTCATAGAATTGTCAGATTGAGTCGGCAACCTGGCCAATTCCGTCTACTTTTCCCTTGTTATGGCATTGCTTTTGACCATTGAACTTTATTAGTGCAAGCAGCTGTAGCTGATGTGTAACTAATAAACCAGCACATGATTGATGAGATAGTCCACTGAACACTGCCTCATCATAACTAAAAATATACTGTGAGCCATATAATAGCCTCTTATTTTTCACTGAAGGATGGTAAGCTTCAATACATGGAGACGGTATCTGGCTTAATTTTTGAAACAAATGAATGAAACAGTAACACAACGTTCCTGTTACCAATGCCCAAAAAAAAAATCATGCTCTTAGAGACACATTTATTTAATTATTACAAGGATATATGTCACATCACAAAAGTTCAGGTGAATAAAAGGGAGTCTGACAGTGTACACTGGGTAACAACACCACATTCTAGTTGCTAATAATGGGCACCGTTAATCTTGGCAACGAACAGAAAAAATATCGGAAATTAATTGACAGAAAAAGGGTGACAAGCTTTCATTGAAATACAAAATTAGGCAAAAAACAAGAAAAAAAAAAAGAAATACAGAAGAGTGGGTTAGATATCGGTACCTGGCTATGCATAGACAAATGCATTGGCAGAAGTTTTATGCATGCCAAGTACCCTCAAAGTGAGCAAAAGGATGTACAAGTAGGCTAAGGATACACTTGGCTATGGTGAAGTCAACCGGTTCTCGCAGCAGAGTGGCCGCAGAACTCAACGAGGAGAGCCAATTAGTGGAGATCACTCCTCAGCAGCAGGTAGCAAATGAATGGGAAGGCGGACTATACTTCCTTAAAGATTAAATTATTGCGCTATTCTCAAATCTACCATCAATTAGATTCAAGGAAATGTTATTCCAGTGCTCAAGTTAAGACTGACTGCCATCTTCCCACTCCCTATGGCCTTATCCTGAAGTTCCTCCAACCCGTTGAATTGGCGACTGTAACGCACTTTGAAACCATTCATCATCCGCAGAGCAATTGCTGCGATAAGTATTGAACACCACAGCCTCCATGGTTGAAGCAAGACAGAACACTGCTTAACGGACGGTTTCATTAATCCTTCAGCACCCGCAGTTCCATAGCTGTTGCATGCGCACCAAGATGCAACAAATCCAGATGGGATGCCACTTCAGCCAAGAACACAATGCTGTGGTGGCTCGTGCGAAGGAGTTTCCCTCTACAGCATTTGGGGTCTCCCATTACCCCGGCCCTCTCTCTGCTGTCATGAAAGTGGACCATGTTTCTGTATATGGAGTATATTCATGATAAGCTCCTTCAGGTCTAACATGCTTGGTGTTGATACAGTTAGAAAATCCATGAAAGATAATGGTCATCGGCTATATATATATATATATATATATATATATATATATATATATATGAAAGTAGAAGGAAATAGGTTATCCAACAAGATTATCATCAAGCGTGATTATCATTATCAGAGTGGCAGCTATGGTCCGCAATGCAGGGGAAAGAATGAAGGAACAATTACATGATCAAAATGGTAGCCTCTATCAACAATACCTCGTGGAGAATTTATTCAAATAAAAATGAAATAAATTTTGAAACCTCTAAGACTCGCACAAGAGCCAACTGGTTGGATTGTCTTAAAATCTCTAAGGATGTCTACAGTAGTATAATGTGTGGTACATGTTGAAACCGTGTCACAGAATGATAGCCTAGTATAAACAAGGTTAATGGGTACCCAAGGGCGACGTTGTTAGTCTGGATATCATATCTCAAGTAAGATCTCCTCGGGATGAGGTCTAACAAATTGTGGGTCTTAGACGTATAAATTTCAGATTCATGGAATGGATGAAATCCGTAGATCTAAGAAATGTTTATGAGATAATAAAAATATTTAAGAGCGCGACAAAAAACAGATGGTATTTGACCGCTCATGGGGGTATATTAGTCAAAAAGACATGTATATACTAGATTGACAAATGTCACTTTTATCGAATCCAAAATCTTCTTTTTGCTGTTAACTTTTTTGTCCCTACATAAAATTTCTTTTTCTATTAATCATGGGCAATTTATGTCATTATTAAGATGGCGCACGAAAATTCATACACAGGTTTCAAAGGAAGAGGGGCTTGGACTTCTCGTGTTGATACATGGTCACAAGAAAAGCTGTAATAGGTCATGTGCGCGATTGCTGACATCCGACTGGGTCAGCCAGAGGGCTGCACTCAAAGGCTAGGAGCCAGTGGCAGAGCCAGCTCAAAAAAATTTCTTTTATACAATTTAAAATAGTAAATGGTATAAAAGAAAACTTATTCCTCCCTCTCACTGTCCTGCCCACGCCAGCTTCCGCCAGCCTCCGCCAGCCCCCGCCAACCAATTTTTCTGGCTCCGCCACTGCTAGGAGCCCTCTCAGTAGATAAAATGAGAATACATAACAAATTTTGAGGTTTTGAGGAGAGGGTGTTTGCACATACATATCACGAGTTGAGGTCCTTATAGTTGACCTGGTCAATTATTTTACTGGGCCGGGCCATGTTTGACAAAATTTTGGCCCATGGGTCGCACTTGATGCCCTATGCTGACTGCTGGGTTCACATATGTGAAAGAGCCTCCCTTGAAGAAGAAGGAAAAACTATGAGGCCACCGCAAGAAATTCACTATGTGACTTCTGGTTAAATGGGTCTTCTTAAGCATTCAAACTGGAGGAATCAACACTTTTTATGCAGACAAGAAACCCGCTTTGATTCATCATCTTGGTAATGAAAGACACTCAGTTTCTCGTCAAACACCCACGGGCCACGAGTAGGTAGATCATGAATCACAAAGACAAAAGCTGATCTCTTACCAAAGACATAAAAGAGTTTAAATTTCCAACACAAAATAAGAACAAGTATAGATCTCCCTGATCAAACATCGTATTTGACTCTACAACAAAGAGAACTCAAGAGAAATATATCCTCTCGATGGATGTGGATGAATCCAAGTCCAACAAATGAGTACTCGTACACAAAATTACTTCAATGAAAACGGACCATGCCAATGCAACTGAGATATTAGACCATTCACAAACCCTGCAGACCACATAAATAGTTTCGCCATCCCGACAGTGGTGTAATGATAATTAAGCAGACGAGTGACCATGGTGGTGTTTCGCCTTTTAAAATAAAATCGAAGAGACACTTGTACTCAGGGGTTTTACCAGACCGTTATCAAGTTAATTTGGTTATTGTTCCATTCTCCACAGGTATGAATGAAAAAAAGCACAGTAAGGCTTTCTTATCCTTTCGTTTTTTTATGCGAACAGGTCAGATTTAAAGGTAAAGTATGCTTAGTGATACAAGTTCAAACCGGACAGATGGGTATATAGAAGATGAGGGGATTCTTCGCTTGGTAATTGATCGAATACATCTGATTAAAAGAAAATCTGGGTGAAGTGCGGAAGGAATTTGGGAAATGTACATATGATGTCTCCTTTTCATTTAACTGCTTTCGTCGGCAAAATAGATCACGATAAAACAAGAAATCTGCAGCATGGAAACTCAAAAACGATAAAACATTTCAGCATAGAAACTCGAAAGCTAGACACAAGCATCATCCGAAGTCACTAGATGACCAAGAGAACGATAAGTCCATATCCGTCAGTAGAAGATGTTCCCGCCAAGTCCAAAGAGAGACTCCTCATAGACGAGAATAGTATAAGTAAAGTTCTCTAACTCCGGGCCCTCCTTCTTGAAGTCACGGAACGTTCCCGTCGAAAGATTGTAAGATCCGAGCAGACAGTCGGCATTGGACCTTAGCACCATCAGAATCTCCTCACCAGCTTCACCCATCCGAAGCATCTGAACGAATCCATCCCGCAACTCCCGCGGAATGAAACTGACGCTCACCCTGCGCTCCTTCATCCACACCTGATCTCTGTAGTTCTTTAACACCCAGACGTCCAAGCATGTAAAGCAGATGTCAAGGTGCAGAAGATTCAGAAACCCTCCAACCTCGTCTATGTTCACTCGGTGAGCGTTCATGCAGAAGCAGCCACCAGGGCACGACTGGGGGTACGGCATGACTCTGAACTTCTCCTCCTTGATATCGAAGGCAAGGATGTCTTCCTCGTTGAAGCCACGTCCGTAACGATGGCGCATGTTGGTCCAGTGAATGGCTCCCGCGGCAGTCGGTTGCCGCAGATCGGCGGAGGGGAGCATGGTGACTCCCAGGATGTCATCGGCGGGAGCCTTCCTCCATGATTGGTCGATGCCGATGGTGAGAATCTCGTAAGCGATTTTCCCTTCCTCGTAGAACATGTGAAGCAGCTTGAACGCCGTAAGCGAAGGGTCGTGGACTATGTGGGAGGTGCTGTGAAAGGAACATGAATCAGCCGGACAAGGGAGAGCGAGGGACTGCCGAGTGGCGAGGTTGTGGACGCGAATCCGGTAAGGCGGAGAACAGGCTTGCAGAACGACGACGCCGAAGGAGGAGGAATGGATGCGGGAAGGCGAAGGAGGGAAGGAATCGAGGGGAGTGGTTGCAAATGGTTGGCGGCTATTGCAGTCCAACAAGAAGAACTTTGGACGCTGGGTTGGGGTCAGTGGGATGGTCTCGCAGAGAAGCTTTGGCTTCTCTTTCGATCTCTTGTGGTGCACCTTGACGAAAGCTTTGTCTTGGATTTGATCCAGCCATCGCTTACAGGCACTCCGGAACCTGAGCAAGGATTTCACCGGAACATTTGTGAGAATGTGATCGTAGATGATCTCAGGGGGAAGGTCAGGGAGGTTTCTCGACTCCATGGTCTCTGTGTGTGTTCTAGAGGAGGGTGTAATATGGCTATGAAATCTGGGAGAAGATGCAATATTCCTACGATATCTGGGAGAGAAGATGTACCAGGAAAATATCTTGGAACTCTTCATATACTTCTAAATTTTGGGTAACTAGTAGTAAATATCTTTATTTTTTTGCTTTGCTGCCTTCTATATCAATTTCAAGTTCCATTTTGAAGTATATCGTTATATAATTTGCCTTTCTTTTAAAGATTTAAACATTTCGATTTTACTCCGGCTACAAATTATATTGTGCTTTGCTATCTTCTAGGTCATTTGTGCATGAGCGTGTGCGTGCACAAGAAATCGAAGATCAATGAATAAAGGTAGCAAATAACCTGATAGGTGTTTAACTAAATTGAGAATCTAAGAGCTAAGGTTCTTAGAATGCTCCAAACTATGTTGCAGGCTATATCAAGTTCATTTTGAGCATCTCTATTGTTGCTATTCAGGACCTACACAGTCTTTCTTTAAGCATTTTAACAGCATCCCCACGTTAATATTGTTGGAACGTACTCAAAACATTTATGCTAACTTCCTACAGATTGAAGTTTTGACAAGAAAACTACCATATCCACTAAGCAAGATTTACCAAAAAAATTACAACTGCATTAATCACATGATGAAAATTTAAAAAGTAAATAACTAAAAATTGGGATGACATGAGTCTAAAGGAAATTTTATTGTACAATGAGGGTGTAGATGAAAAACTCATACATAATGTGGGGTATATGATACTTGTAAGTTAATAGTAGTAATATTAGATTTTACGCAAAAAATGCCAGGATGCCACTAATTTATTGGATACTATCATAGATCTTCGAGCCGATGAAGATGTCTCTGAAATCTCAAGGACATCGATCTACTCAATTTTTCAACATAATTTATTTCCTTCTATAAATTTCAACATCACTAGTAACAAGCTGGGGCGGAGCTAGGATTTTTTTTAAGGGCGGGCCAAACAGTCCACCTTGGATCTGGGTAGGGCCAAACAGAACTCGAATATAAAAAATACATTGCACAACTGAAATTTTTTAATTTCTTCAATGTATATTTTTTTTCAAATAGTTGGGATGGGGCCATGGCTTAGGTGGCCCACCCCCTCCCTCCGCCCCTGGTAACAAGTAATCTTAAATTGCTAAATGTTCACTTTCACTTATGTGCATAAATTTTGAACAAATTAGAAAATTCAAATTATTTTCTTTCTTTTCGAAGTAGATGCGATCAACTTACACTCATTCTTTCAATGCAAATGAACACGTGTATGTGTGCTTGCACATGCTTGTGTGTGTGTGTGCAGATGTGTCTGTTTTTAATTGTGTATAAACATATGTTAGCCATGGCGCTACCTTTAAATCTAATCATGGACTAACAGTTCATTAGGTGTTTGACTTACTCAAATTGCATGGTTTTGTTTTCACTGGCAATTTGTTTGCCTTGAATAACAAGCACACGATGATCAAAGAACATAGGGTCATAGACATTTCACTTTATGCTTTCCTTTTTAACTAAAGAAGCAAAATAAAATATGTTTTCGTTAGGAAAGTCTTGTGATGCAAATATTAGTTTCAAAATTCTTATACATTTTTTTGCATTTTAGTGCCAATGTCGGTATTCATTTTCTTTTTTCCAGTCACCACAGTATCTATGAAGTACTTAAACCTTTCCTTGATTTTGCTTCTCACTTCGGAAAGAACAGTTCAGATCATGAAAAGGGGCATCTGATCATCATGAAGAAACGGAATTGCCGATGCATTCAAGCTTTCTAGCGATCAATATCATGGCCATCATCATCATCGTCATCATCATCTCAAATGACAACTATGATCATATAGACTCAACGACCAGAAAAAAACAATATGATTGGAGTAACGAACAGATACAATCAATGGAGTCGCAACATAACCAAGAAAAACACAGTTCGATTATGGAGATCGACCATCGTCAACTACATTTGCATATTAGTTTCCAAAGAGACTCTCTTCATATAGTAGAATATGGAAACTAACTTGCAGCACCAAGCCCTGGTAATTGAACTCATGAAAATATTGAAAGACAAAACGAGACAATCACCATTTTCCATGGCCATAATAAGAACTTCCTCTCCAGTTGCACCCATCCGAACCATCTTGGCTCGTCCATTCTGCAACTCTCGAGGAATGAATCTCACAACAACCCTATACTCCTTTGATCAACAGTGGATCTGCAAAGAAGCTTCAGTTTTTTCTTTTGCTGACTCTGTCGTTTTGATATTCCACTTTTGGTTGTGCTTTTACATGTTTTATCTCTTGGTCCATGAAATCATTGATCGAACTAAATTCCCTCCACTTTTAAATGACTTTGCCAATTGAATTCACCATAAGTGAATTTTCTTTTTCATACACACACACACACACACACACACACACACACACACACACACACACACACACAGAGAGAGAGAGAGAGAGAGAGAGAGAGAGAGAGAGAGAGAGAGAGAGTCTGTGATATTGATATTCATTGTTCAAATTGAGCTATTCAACCTTTGTTTCCACTTGAAAATTCTACATTGAAGTACCATCCAAGTGTCTATTGCGTCTTCCCTACTTCCTTCCAAAGAAACAAAGTTGGCAATCATTCCTAAAGCAAACAAAAAACTGGGGGGAAAACGATAAACCATTTCTCATAGCGCAACAATAGCATGAAAGCTACTTTGAGTTCATGTCAAACATGCATGTCTAATTCTTTCCAAACTCTTTGACACTAAAATGATCATACATCTTGTTTGGAGCTATTCAAACTATTGAAACTTATATATCGTGGGAAACGGAGCTGTAGGCTGAGCAAGAGAACATGATGATTTAATGAACAAACATCAATTAAACTTTTCAATTTTAAATTCAAAGCAAAAAAAATCATTTTCATAATGCTTTGAGGGCATAATATGAAAGTTTATATCGTAGTTGGGAAGCCAATGACTCGGGCTCTAATGGGCTGACGGCTGGGTCACTGAGTTAGAGAGTTGGCTCGACGGCTCGGTTTAGTTAGCTCATAAATTTTTATTGTGAGCTTTTACTACAAATAGATGAAAAAGGTGAGTCTGACTTTGATTTTTTCCTCAACTAAAACTGAATAACATATAATATGAGTTTTACTGTGTATGTTTAATCGAGGAAAGTTAATGGCTGGATGTTTAACAAGGCAATGACTTGGGGGAAAATAGCCTAAATAAGCACCTGTTCTTTACTTTCTTTTCGTTAATATGTTGTTGAGAGTGAATACAAATGCACATTTACAACAAAAGAAAACCATTTTAAAACCATCATATATTAGTATATATGTCAGTATTTGCAAAATAAGAAGTCATAGTTTTCAGCAATGCAATACAAAGATAGAACCCATAATTAGTTGATGATCTTCGCCAACTCGGATTGCTCTTGAATCATGACCCAAGAAATGAACGATCCTAGCCGACTCAAAAGATACACAACTTGAATCTGCTTGTTTACCAACTATGATGCACATAAGTTGGTATGAGATACTTTCCATATAATGGCAACAAGATAAATCCATTTTACGTGGTGAAAAACTCCATTCACATGGGCATAAATTTCGATGCGACCGTTATTTTCCTTAAAAAATAAAATGGCCAATAAATTGGTTTCCGTATATCTACTAGACTCACATCTACTTGGTTGTTTAGGTTCTTTTGTTGCCTTATATATGAATCAAATTCAGTGCTTGAAAATCATCATCAAATTTACAATCTTCACCTGTATGGGGAAATTTCTAACTGATTCTTCAAATCTCTCTTCTTTCTCTTTGTAGTCAATATAGCCAATTTAAGTTTCTTGAACGTGTCCGCATGTGTATAGACACCTATCCTTGCCATCATGAAGTTTCTCTAATCAAATCAAAGCAAAAATTTTGTTACAATCAATGGTACTACTGGGTTTTAGTCTAATCTTGTTTTCCTGTGGTGGTTATAAGTAGAATTGACATATTCCTCACGGGACGTATTATAGCTGGACAGGAAAAAGAGGGGAGGGGTTGTGTAGATGGTTCGTTCATGCTTTGATTCCAGTGAGTGCTACTCCTCTAAGGGCCATCCACAACCCACTCAATCTTCGATGTAGGGGGGCAGGGTGAGGTGAGGAAGAGAGGGGAGAGATTCCGGCCCCTTTTCTAGGCAGTGGGTTGTTCACTCCCTATCTCCTCAAAAATATGATAGATTGACATATTCTTTCTTCAGGTTTAAGTAGCTGATTGTGATTATTGCGCACTTACCTATACAATGTATATGAATTTTAGAAGTAGCAACATTTGCTTGTTTTTATAGTCCTAGCTAGGGTGTTTGCCCTTACCTCAACTTGCTAACGAAAAGCAAATAAAAAATGTAAACTTTCAAAGGGTTTCAGTTGGTGTTAGCTTCTAAAAGTACTAGATGCATGAACTTAAAAAGTAACTAAGATCATGATGGAGTTAGGTTGATCTGAACTGATGCAACAAAAGACCATTTAGAAGTCCTAGTGAAAGATTACTCAATCCCCATTGCAAAGTGGCGCCTATGAGCTTTAGAAACACACGTATCTTATGATATTAGAAAGAAAACACGATGTTTTTCCTTTAATAGCAAACTCAGAATGATCAGAATTAGGGTTGCACACATCTCACATCACGTTTCTTATTAATCTTAACAAGACAAGCAATATAAAAACTGTCTTCATCAGACACGACAGGAGAGTCAGTCTTGTGTCGCAAATATTAGTTGCAAAGTACTCAAACATTTTCTGTTGTTTCACTAGTGACATGGTCAATGCTCTTTTTCTTCTCCGCTCACAATATTAATATATGAATTTCGTCCTTCATTTTTTTTTTCTCACTTTGAAAAGCATGGATGAGATCATGAGATATAGGGGGATTCCGATCATGAACAAAAGGGATTCATAAGAACAAAAGAAGTACATAACACTTGAGACAATTCTTGCAAAGACCATCATCATCACAAATGACAACTGCAACCCCTGTGACTCGACGAACAATTTTATTGGAGTGATAGAGATGCATTGTTCTGATCACATAGACTCGACGACCAAAAACAAACAATACCAGGGGGATTGCAACGTAGGCAAGAAAAAAACACACTTCTGCCATGGAAATCGACCATCATCATCATCACCAACATTGCAAATGACAACTGCAACCATACTGACTCGACGAACACAAACAAACACTATTACCGGAGTGGCAGAGATACATTCTCCACATCACATAGACTCGACGACAGAAAAACAAACAATGCCACTGGACTTCAACATAGGTAGCCAAGAACAAGACACTTCTGCTATTGAAATCGACCGTCATCAGCTGCTATATGTGCATATTAGTTTCCATAGAGACTTCCCTCAAACAGAGACATATGGAAAGTAGCTTCCAACGCAAAGCCTTCGCCTCTGAACTCATGAAACGTTTGGGAAAAGAGATTGAAAGATGCCATGAGAGAAACACCACGATTCGTGGCCACAATCAGAACTTCTTCACCAGCTGCACCAGTCCGAACCATCTTGAATTGCCCCTTCCGCAACTTCCGGGGAATGAAACTCACGACGACGCTGTACTCCTTGATCCACACCTGACCAGCGTAGTCCTTCAGCACCCACACGTCCAAGGAGTCACAGCGGCGACCCAAGTGCAGATAATTCAGAAACCCTCCAACCTCATCTAAGCACGCCTTGTGAAGCTTCCAGCAGCTCTTATCCTGATCAGGGCATGTCTTCGGGCTGGCCATCTCGCTGACCGTCTCGTCCACAACGTTAAAGGCCGTTATAGATTCTTCATGGTAGTCACAGCTGCAGTCATAACACTTGTTAATCCAATGAAAGGCTCCGTTCACGTTCGGCTGCCGGAGATCGCCGCTGCGGACGAAGACCAATCCCTCGGCTGTATCAGGGATCTTCCTCCACGACCGATCTCTTCCAACCGTGAAAATCTCCCCTTGGTCATGGAACATGTGAAGCAACTTGAAGGCACTGAGTGAAGGATCATATAGCAAGTGGTAGACGCTGTTGCACAGGCATGCAGTGGACGAATGGGGGAGAGGAAGGAAGCGGCCGGTAGCAATGTTGATGAGATGAATTTGGTGGGGAGGATAGGAGCCTTCAAGGCAGATTAGACCACGGCAGATGGACTGGATGCGAAAGGAACGGAGGGGGAAGAGTTGAGAGGGAATGGTTTTGAATGAAGGGTTGTGCTTGTCTAACAGGGAGTAGAGCTTGGGTGGTTGGTGGGGAGAGGCGAAGGTGTCGCAGAGAAGCAATGGCTTCTGCTTTGACATGCTGTAGTGTGCATGGACGAAAGCCTTGTCTTCGATTCGTCGAAGCCATGACTTGCAGACAGACTTGAACCTCATCAGGGATTTGACAGGGAGCCTAGGGAGGATATGGTCAGAGATGATCTCAGGTGGAAGTTCAGTGAGGTTCCGCTGCGCCATTGGAGTCTTCTCTCTCCCGCTCTCTCTCTTTTGCAGGGTTTCTGCTCCTGCAGGGTTGGGGTGCGCTCATAATATCAGGGATAGACATCACAAGACCCCTGGATAAACATTTAAAATTATGAAACCCTGGATGACATTTCCAGTTTTTCCATTTACTGCCTTTAACTTTTCAGGTTCCAGTTTAGGTTGTGCAGTTACACACTCTTTCACCTTTTTTTCATGAAATTTTTGGTTCAAATGAATGTGTCTTCTCCATCAACAAACTTTTACACGTTTGAGTTTATCTATATTACATAAGTATATAAAAAAAAAATATATATATATATATATATATATATATATATATATATATTTATATTTATATTTATATTTAGACTCTTGAAAAATTTTGCAATATATATATATAAAGTGTATCTTCATCCTGTCACACACGCAACCCGATGATGCATCGGGTTGTGTGCGAACACGGACAAAGACAAATGGAGGGAGGATTTCAGCTCCCCATAAAAAGACAGATTGTATGTGTGAGGTATGTGTGAGGGAGAGAGACAATAAAGAGGGGATCAAATGCCCACCCTCAAGTTTAAAAAATTTAAATTTTACTTATTATTTTTTCCAAAAATTTTAGTTCAGCCCCTGTAAAGAAAAGAAAGGGCGGACCTACGTCAAATATTTTCAAAAATTTTATTTAGCAGTCGCATGACTGCTGTTCCGCTCCCCTAAAGATGAAATCCTGACTCCGCTTATCCTTATGGTGACAATTGTTTACGTGATATTCATTTTTCAGATTGATCAATCTACAGTGATCTGTTTAACCTAATGATTTGCTGAAGAAGGGAAACGATAGAACCATTTGGTAGGTGATCATTTCTATGGCAAACGAAAATCTTGGGTCAGAAACAATGAATCAGTTCTCGTAGTGCAAAAAAATATTACATGATCAAAACTACTTCGAGTTCATGTCTACTTCTGTCCAAGATCTCTACCAACAACGCGATGCAATCCATGTTAATCATGCTTGGGGATATTCAAACAGTTCAAAGTGATATATCATAGACAACATAGATGTGGACCGAGTAAACACATTGTCTTGTCCACAAGCATAAGCAAGAAGCGTTATAGATAGTGATCAATGAACAAAAATCAACCAAAATTTTGAAAAATACAAACCAAAAGATCATTTTTATCATGCTTTGAGGGCACAATGGAAAAAATTGTGTGCATAATTATGTTGGAATGAGATGACTTTCCAAATGTTAGCAACATGATAAATCCATTTTACTCATCGAAAACCTCGATCCCATAACCGAAAACTTCGATGTAACCATTATTTTCCATAAAAATCAAAACCAATAAATGGGTTTCCATGTATAGGATGGACTCACATCTAATCTACGTAGTTCGTTTCCTTTTTTCTCCAAAGCTGGTTGCAATAATGTTGCTTACTGATAAACAAAAGTAGCTGAAGCCCTAAGCAGACTCTATATTAACATCTTCTTGTATTCTTGAAACACATATTTCAGGTGATTTTGAGGAACTTTCCTTAATCTCATTCTGCCAACAGAAAAAGAAAAGACAGGGAGACGTTTTAAGTAGTTTGAGTAGGCATAATTTTCTAACGATCATCAACATATTTATGCATAAGTTTCGAACAATGCAGTTATTTATCTATGAAAATTAGCTTTCCCAATTAAGCTTAAAAATAATTTTTTGTGCTTATAGAAAAATTTGATGTTTCTAGTACTGAAAAGCAAATGGAATCTCGGGACTTGATTGCCATTATTTTTTTTTCATTTTTGACAATAATCGGTCTTTCCTTAGCGTTTTAACAAAGCAAGTCGAAATAGTAGCTTTTTGTTTGACATGTTTCAGGCTCAATTATTTCTTGTCATAATGCCTAAATAGAGCAAATTAGAGTGAGAATAATACTTCATTGCAACTAACATTTGTGATCGAGACCAGGTTGGCATGTACCCTCCTTTCATACTTAGGCTTTCATTTTGTGACACATGGTAGGAGATTATTTAAGTTCCAATATATTGACATAAGTTTCTTAAACATTTGGCTACTCTCGCTGGTACTGCACTAAGCCAACTTTTCCCAAGAGAGGTACTCTGTTCTCTTCCAATCCGCCATCTCTTTTGTGTTCATACTGGCATTGGCACGTTCGTTTTTTCTTACATCACAGATTAAGGAGCAGTTTATTTCATATTGGATTTAGTTTGGATCCATACATTTGATCTATTTGTTTGGTTCTTTATTTATTTTTGTCTATCAAGTTAAATGTGGACCTTTTATTTCAATACTGGATCCAAGATCCAATGTTGTCAGAGAAGGCCTATTTAACGGGACCTGCGATTCATTTGTGATTAGTGAGGTTGATTAGTTGAAACCCTAATTTCTATTCTGTTATTTCCTTTGTTCTTGTTTGCTTTCCATCGATTTATTCTTCCCCACATATATGTAACCTTTATGGTAAGTTATATTGTGCTTAGAGACTAGAAGATGCAGGACTTCTTAATGCATCATGTTTTTATGTATATTTCAATGTATCAGGGATAATGATAACAACTATAAAATTGAATATTTTAAAAAATGATTAACGCACTATCAACATTATGGAATCTACATTTCCTTTTGCAACATCCATCTATAAGACACTTTCTCATTACTAAAACATAGGTAACATGCTTTTAATGTCACTTAAAGGTTTGTGGTAATTTGTCTTTCGTAACGCAGTTGGAACTGTCACTAAAAGTCATATGTAGCATCATATGCATGTTACAAAGAAGTCAATCAGTAACATTGCTGCATGGCGTTATGGAACTATTCAACCACACAACTTTTGGTAAGTTGTCTTTCGTAAAGCAGTTGGAAGTGTCAATAAAAGTAATATGTAGCATCATATGCATGTTACAAAGAAGTCAAATCAGTAACTAATATATCTGTAGTCATTCACATCCGAACCATCAAATCTCACTTGGATTCTTTGTAGGATGTAGGATTGTCATCCAAGAAAAGGAATTCCCAACTTTCCAGATTCTTGGTTTCCATCTTTGGGTAGTAGTTCAGGTATGCCTTCCAAGGAATTACATTTACACAATGGCCTGAAACGTTTTGTTTCATTCCAGGTCTTGGACGAATATCACCATTCCACTTATGACTCTTTAGCAGAAAGCCAGATATTTTCTGTGAATCTTCAATTGGATCGATGTGGAGCAACCACTACAATAGAAGACGGATTCACCGAGAGGTAGGAAAATTGGACGTAGGATACTTTTACTAACGTCCGGCTTTAAATTAATTGTTGCCGACGTCCAAAACAAGATGTCAATGAAAGTAGTCTTCACTTCACTGATGCTTGTTGCTAGGATGTCATTTAACTTGAGCTTTTACCAACATAGTTAGAAAGTAGGGGCGGGCACCGGGCCGGCCCGCCGGTGAGGGATCGGTACTGGCCGGGTATGGGCCCGACTTTCGAACATCTGCCCGGCCCGATGCTGACCCCTGTGGGAAAGGTCGATAAACATGTCACTTTTACCGATGTAAGGAAGAAACATGTCTGAGAATAGTAACCTTCCCCGGCATGTGCCACTATGTCATTTGAAGTTGATCTTTTACCAGATGTCCAGTTCAAAAATGTCGCTAAACGTATTACGTTTACTGATGCGTCGTCATGTTTTACTGATGTTTTTCATCCGTTGATAAATCCTTGGATCAATGTTTGTTTAATTCTTATTGTGGGCAATCACACAAGGCAACTGCTGCTGCCTTTCTAACCAAAGGCTAAATGGCTTTCCATGTTGGTCCACGGAAATACCCAACCTTATTGTCTGTAAGTGGTGCCAAGTCTTTATTTGATAGCAAAACTCCTTATAATCTTTCTTTCTTGTTTCAAGCAGCAAGGAGGGTGGGGTGCTGCTTTTTAAGTATATTTATAAATGCTCTTAAAATTTTTAATTCCCGTAGCTCATTTCTCATGGGACAATCTCCATCAAAAAAAAAAAGAGAAAGAAAACTATATAAGCCCACGTCTGTTGTTAATCATGCTTACTGCACCAACATGGAACATGATTTTTTCGCCAAGCGGCACTTGAGTTGGCCACATAAGTTTGGAGTGGGCATAACATGTAATTTTTGAGTCATGACAATGTGATCTTGAAACGAAACACTATAATAAGATTTTTGTTGGGCTGACGTGGGCAATTGCCCACACCAGCCAACAAGTGGCTCCCCCACTGCGTGTGTCTTTCTTCTCGATTGGAAATTTACGCAGTTGCTAACATAAGGAACTGAAAACTAAAAATTATACCAAAACGGCATGTTATAAAACTTGACTACTTAGAGCTCTAGTATTTTTCAGTATTACTTGGTTGGATGTGCTATCCGAACCATCTATATTCCTAATTCGTTGCTCATCATGTAATCAACTAAGAATATTACTGCCATGGCTTTATAGTAGCTATTAATTACAAGACGTGCTTATGTATTTTGTAGGACAGGAAATGCATTTGGCTTGGTGTTTGGACAATGGAAAAACAGAAGGGCTAAATGTTTCTAAATCAGATTTCTTGCGTAAACAGACTTGCAAATCGTGTTAGAATACTGATTAAATGCACTATTTAGGCTATGTCATGGATGTTCTAACCATGTTTTTATAGGCAACCAAAGGGCCAAAATTAATTTAGACTTGCCTAAGCAAGTGTTGATGATTAATGCCAAGCCTGAGTCAAGTTTCAGGGGTTTCAACTTGCATCTAGCTAACATGGACCAGGTTTTGGTGCATTCATATTGACATGTGTATATAATGCATGCATTATTTGTATAGCTTCGTTATAAATTGCTAATGGCATTTTTATTAGTATATTGAAATGAAATAAGATTTTTTTTTTTCATACTCTCTTTCGTATAAATATTTAGCCTAGTGCCTTGTTACTTATTAGTGTATGCATATCACTTATATTCACAGAAATTTTGTTGAAATGCAAGGACTAAGGTGAAAATGCAATGGACGGGCACTATTTGTGGTTGATTACATGGTGATATTCGTCATTTTCAAGTTAAGAACTTTTATAAAAAAAAGTTTCTTTTTTTGGTCATGTGACTATTACCATATACATTTAATTGTTTCTGAATTTCTGTACCTAAACACTTTCAGGTGGTTTGTATTTGTCAAATTTAACTTATATTTCAGTTAAGCAATTGTGTTTTTTATGATAAATGATGTTTTTCTATAATATGTGGATTTTAGGTTAACTGTATTTGTAGAGAGAGAAATAACAAGAGAGGGAAAAGATAGAGGAAGTATTTTTTATCATATGTTTTTATATTGTTATCATGTATTTTAGGTTGTTTCTATTTGGGGCGCAGAGAGAGAGAGAGAGAGAGAGAGAGAGTATTTTTATTGTCTTACATACTTTTACATATTTTATCATATACTTTCTTTCACTTTATGTGAATTTTATGTCATTAATATGTGTAAAGAGAGAAAAAAAGAGAGGGAGTGAACAATGGGAGAGAATATTTTTTTTAACTTTTCTCATAGTATCTGGATTTTTATGTTGTTCATATGGCTATACAGAAAGAGAGAGAGAGAGAGAGAATATTTTATTTTCCTGAATATATTGTGCATGCTTTATTAGGTTTTTTTTTTTTCCTTTTATGTTGATTTTAGGGTTCTCGTATGTGTAGAGAGAGAAAATATTTTTACCGACATATATTTTTAATATGTTTTATCGAATAGTTTCTTTCATCATTTTAAATTTTAGGTCGTTCTTATGTCCAGAAGGATAAAAAAGAAAGTATTTTTATTAGTTCATATTTTTTGTTTTATCATTTTTTATTGATGTGGGGAGAGAGAGAGATGCAAACCATTAAGGCAGGTTTCTGGAACATTGAGTTAAGTATTTTACCAACCATTATTGATGTGGGGAGAGAGAAATGCAAACCATTAAGGCAGGTTTATGAAACATTGTGTTAAGTATTTTACCAACCTGCCTTTGGGGAAATCCATTGGACAGTAACGAACTGTTACTGCTGCCAACATCCTCTTAGCTCTTGATTTCATCATTAAAAAGTTCCAACTCTTTTCTATCTTGTTCATTTTCAGATCATTCCTTTTTGTGTCATAAATAAGTTTGTTCCATAGCCATTAAACAATGTTTATGGGAACACTCAATCTGTCATGAATCTGCACCATTTTCATAACCAAAGCTTCTCTACCGTGCAAAAGCCACTCGGGGTAATCGCACAAACTATTAACCATGATGAAAGCTTTTCTTCCACTCTTTTTTCTTGCTAAATGTTGGTGGTTGACACACATGCTTTGAATTCAAGAACTGGCTGAAGACATTGAGCCCTTTTGAAGGTTAAGCTTTAATGGGAAGTATAACGGACTATTAAGTCCGTCACCAATGTACAATCGTGATGAGTTGTACAATGATCTGCATTGCACATGATAGGTTGTGGCTTTGATTGACATAAAAGAAGTAAAGACAGATAACAAATCATCCGGTGATTCAGAAAAGAGAGAGTTTGTTACAGATGTTAGTATCTGGTATCATGTTCTACGGATCCGCCGCAGGGGAATATGTGAAATTCCTCGGGACAAACTTCCCAAGAAATATACCAGATAAGCACATTTTCCAATGCCAACCAACGGATTTTGAGGAACTAATAATTCAGAAAGAGATCCTGATGTGGATATCAAATGACAGCCGCATCACGAATTGTGAGTAAACTAAGTTCCAAGGCAGAAGCCAGGCAGAAGTAGAAACGTGCAGATAGAATTCTGCTACAACGATGAAGCTTCGCCGATAAGTGAGAAACTCCAGCTACTTAACGAGTGAAAAGAAGCCATTTCCGAGAGGAATTTTTCTAATGCATCATGGGGAAAAGTTGCAGCGGATAAAGCGCTTAAATGTTAAGCAAGATGTAAGAACCAAACCTGATTATTCAAGAGAAACACACTGCAAAGAACTCCGTTCCACCGCAGAAGTACCCCCAATCACAGAGTATTGCTCGAGAGAAGGTTGATTTCATAACTATGCCGAGCTACTAAACATGACAAATCGCTGCACCACCCAATATGAACCACAAACTGCCGGCGTAAATGGCATTTGTGCGTCTATATCATCTCATAAGCAGTTGGAATTTCAGAAAGTTTCAGTTTCTGCTGTTGACATTTCTGGAAACAACACAAGGAACTAGTAGACCTTTTTTTTCAACACGAAACTGAAAATACACATTATACAAAGAGTACTTTCAGGGATATACATTATAAAGTCACTTGAATAGCAAATAAACACAAGAGAACACGTTAACAGAATTCCCCACATCTTGTCTGCCTTACCATGCCTCCTTACCGGTTTCAATTCTAAAGTACAAGGTGTGAATGGTCGCACGAATTCAGCATTTACAGTGAGAAGCAGCAAGATGGGGATTTACAGTGAGAAGCAGCAAGATGGGGACCCAAGTTTGTAACTCTAGGCAAAGCAAGCTGCTTCAAGCAGACAAGGCTATCGACATAAGGAGAGACACCATTAACTGAATTCTCCAATTGTAGGTCCTCTTGTTTGAAAGGATGAAAATTTCTCTGTTCAGGATGGTACAACACCAAATACTGCCGCTGCGTGTAGGCGGAAGAAACCCACAACAGAATCTCACCGCCGATGACGGATACAGGATCTATGCGAATAAGTCCCATCTGCAACTCCCCAGGAATGAATCCTATTCTGAGCTCATATTCCCGGGACCAAATCCCATTACTGTAATCCTTCATCACCCACATTTCCATGGTGGTGCAGAGGGCATCAAAATGAAGCAAATGCAGGAAGCCATCCAGCTCAACAAGACACACCAAATGCCGGCACATCGGTAGCCCATTGCAGGAACTCTCGCGGCAGCGACATTCAGGATACACCATCGTCCGGAATTTCTCGTCACTGATATCAAATGCGAGTATGCAGCCAGTCGAAGAGAACCCGTTAGTCCAATGAGCGGCCCCATTGACGAGAGGATGAGAAACACCGAAAGCCCAAGCTCCTGAAACTTGGATAGCAATATCCAGCTTTCGCCAAGATGAATCTTTAGATACAGTCATAATCTCCGAGTAAGAGGCGCTTCCGTTACACTGTACTAAGAGCAGTTTGTAAAGTCCGGACAGAGGGTCGCGGATGAGCTCGCAGATCCGAGCCTTCAAATCCGGCCGGCTATGAACCGGCAGAGTCACGCACTGCCGCATAGCGAGATTCACAACGTGCAGGTTCTCTCGGCCGTCAACGGCCTCCAAGCAGAGCAACCCGTCGCAAGAGGACCGAATGCTGAAGTTCTGTATCGGGAAAAGCTGGTTATCCCCTTTCTCCAATGGGGGGCGTCCTTCATTATCCAACAAATGGACCTTGCGACGAGTCTCTTTGAGGATTTTGGTGGCGTTCCTGGAGCGAGCGAGATGGATGGCGATGAAATGCTCGTCATGGTCGACCAGGGAACGCCATGAGCGGCAAACGAGCCGCAGTCTAAGGAGAGCCTTCACAGGGAGACGAGACAGTATCTCGTCGACGAGGATTTGTGGGGGAAGGGTCGAAAACGAAGGCGCTCCATCTTCTCTTTCTTCTGCTTCTTCCTCGGATGGGGATGCCATCCCTGCTGCTTCCTTCGCCATCGCCGTCCGGCTTGTCTTTTTCATTTTCACCACCCAATGGCTGCGTCTTGCCGAAGAGCGGTGAGATTCTTGGTGGAGTGGAGAACTGGAGATATATAATGATTAAACAACAGCAGCTCAACCGACACACGTTCTCCTGGGAACGGACACCATTTTTTTTTCTTTTTTCAAATAATTGCTAACTTTTTAAAACTTACAGATAATCAGTTGACTTCTAAAATTAATTGATAAGGATACATAAAAAATGTTAAAATATACGCATAAAAAGACTATTTTATTTTGATCACAGATTGCATTTTATTCAGTTGATTTTTTGAGTTTTTGTCTATAATTTCAAGAAAATGACAAAAAAGTGAATTACGAAAATTTTACTTAAAAGATTTTTATTTTCAATTACGGTAATTTAAACTATGTTTTAATGATTTTCATTTATAATGCAAAACTATTTTATGCATTGCATGGTTGGTCCGTTACACAGATGTGATGTGTTATAGGAGGCGCACGTCACATATTTTATTATCGTAAATGTCATTTTTCTTTAAATCATACGTTGAACAGGGTAACGTAGTTCACTTAACATATGGACGCAACTCAAGATTATTATTTTCTTACTCACCAAACTTAAACCATTATTTATATATTTTTTTTATTTTTAATCAAATACTGAATTGGTCCACCTAATATTTGAAATCAAGTGCTCATCAGCTGCTTAGAGCACCGGGCCAGTCTATCGGTAAGTACTGGGTACCCAACTTTATTTGTGCTCAGAAAAAGGGTTCCGACCGGCCTCATTTTATCAGGCCGGTCCGAATAGACTCAAAATTTTTATTAATTATATTTATATATTATTTTATATTAAAAAATATTTTTTTAATTTAATAAAGTCTAAACGAGCTCGGGTTCGAGTTTGAATGGTGAGGTCAGGCTAATACTTACGGAAATATACACTTAATTTTAACTATTTCCAATGATAAGCTTGTACTAAAAAGTGTGTTTTCTATCTGTTGACAATAGAAACAAAAAAGGATTAATTGAACATTAAATGAATTGTTACAAAAAATTGAATTTTTTATATAACCGTCCGGCGTCCGCTGGTTTTTCATCATCTGTTGAAGCGCCACGCCTTTCCTTTGAAAATATTCAATGCAATTCACGTTGCCAATCATGTGCGGGGAAAAAAAATGGCGTCTGACTTCCAGAAGCCTTTAAAGGCGTTTCTGGTGCATGTACATTTTTTCAAAACAAGAAGTCGTACTTAAAATTGAGAATTAAAATTTAGAAAAAAAAAAAAGACTCTAAAAGTGGCATTGTGAACTAATAAAATTATTTGAGTTTTGTAAATTTCCCTAGAATTCATATTCGAGAAAAACTCTTTTGGGCTGTCAATTACGCTCTAAATTTTTATCAACTCCCAATTACTAGATTTATCTCTTTTAGCCATATTTGTTTTTAATCAAACTTATTTTGTACATAAAGAAAGAAAACATAATACATATTTGAGAAAAGATATCAATTAAAATCATATTTTTTTGTGTCCAACGAGGAAAAGTGAACATAATACATTTGTCTGACCCACATCTAAAAAAGAAGGTCTATTCTCGAAAAGGCTGGACCCTGTTTGGTAGAGCCTGAACAGATCCACCTAAGAGGAACATGTTCAATGAACCGAACCAGTTTTCCTATGTCTTCTGGCACAATTATATTGTTTTCTGCTTTTTTCCTTCCTGATTTATACTCAAAAGAATCATTGAGTTGGATTATTGTTTACATGCAAAATTTGTATCATTCATGTAGGCCATTGATTGAGAAAAACTCGTAACTCACCTCGGAACATAACATGAAATGATGAAAACCCGACCTATTGACCATTATTGGTGCTTTTACCAGGGGTAATCAAATCAATGATTATACTTTATATTTTAATGTTTATGTATTGATTGTCTCTGATTCCTATATACATGATGTGTCCTAATATTGAAAAGACTCATTTTAAAATCAATATGGATCAACAGAAATTCAGGTTTTTGAACACTAAAGCTCAAGGAGAAGTTGTTCAATCTTGTGTTCATCTTTGATCCATAAGATCATGGACCTAAGCTAACATGATTTATCCACCTACAGGGGCGGAGCTAGAAATTTTTCATGAGGGAGCCAAATTAAAGTTTCTAAATTTTGACGCATTCCTAAATATCATTTTTTCAAAAATTTTATATAGTGTAAATTTAAAAAAAAAAAATTGATGTGGGGCCTGGGAATCTAATTTAATCTAAATCCAATCTTTGTTCAACTAGAGATCCAATGATAAAATTCATTATCTAAGTTCACATTAATGATTCAGACATCAACCCAAAGATCTAGTTCTTAGTCAGGGTTCAATTGATCCAGTTCCAAGGTCATATTGGAATCCAAGATCAAGGCTTTAGGAGTTATCATCTAGGATTAAAATCCAAATGATCATAACATATGATACACCATGGTTCATAATCCAAGTTTGTTTTAGATCTAGCATCCAATATTCACATTCTTGGTCCAATTTCGGATTATTCATTATCGTAACATAAGATTCATCATCCAAAATTAAGATCTAGGCTATCATAAAGCTTTTACTTGAATTTGGGTCTTCATGACTGAATCTAGTTAGGGCTTCAGGATAATTTGGGTCTTTATATATATATATAACCATCATCAATGAGTAATATATCAGCCATCCGATTCTTCTTTTTAAATTTTTTCACGAAAAAAGAGTAACCTGCAAGCATGATTCCTGAATCCTAACTTCAAGAAATACAATCTGCTCGCCTTTAAACACAATCTACGTTGTTGCTTAAACAACTTAGTCTCCATATTTTAGGGAAGAAGCCATTTTTGTTTATTTATTTTCCTCCGTGCTATCAATTGAATGTAACCAAGTTATCCAGCATCAGTACATCAATTAAATCGATTGAAAGGCTAAACTTTGAAGGACATTTCAAAACCAGAGTAAACAAGGTAATAAATTAACAAGATCAACTAATGAATCCCGAAAACCAGGAGTCTGTAGACAGAGTCAACAGTCCTAAAATCCAGAGTTTTCTTTTTCTTCCAACTTCACCCACCTGGAAAAAATATTCAAGCAGCCAAAACTGCCTTTAGTCAGCATCAATGAGAAAGAGGGTGTACCTCCTTCTAATGCTCCTCATGAGTTTTCCGAGTGAAAAGATCATAACCCCTATGCCCTTCATTTTTCACCCAAGGGGCAGCTTTTCTTATAAGCAAACACACTCATTTGGCCATCCATCATGTTTCACAGTTTCACTGTTTAACAAATCTAAGCAAGCATGGATATATAAGTATAAGAAGAAAGCAATATATTTTTTCAAAGAATAGACCATATTCCATAAGTCAAATAAGCCAAGTCCTTTGATTCTTGAATCCTCACAACATATGACTGCCAGCAAAAGTTCATGATGTATTTTGATGATCGTACAATATTGGACAGATAAAAAAAATCATTCGTATAATACAATTGAATTTTCGAAGGGCAACACAAATATGGCAGATAAAGTAGACGGCACAATTCAAGTCCTGTGCATGTGCCATAGATGAACAGTTACGGAAGGGAAAGATGCATTTACAGGCAACCCTACTGCACTGTAACTGTCTTCATATATGCTCTCCTGCTGCTTTTTTGAATAGTTTGATTTTTCCTCATGCGCAAAGACTTGTGGCTCTGAAGTAAAACTTTCGAAATGCTTGAAAAAGGAAAAGAACGGAAGCATATTCTCCGGTATGGCGCTTCAAAACTACATCATGATAAACTTGCAGAGGCTTCTTGCTCAATTTAGAGTCTGGTGAACTTAAGACTCGACGGTTTGGTGGTTGCTTTTTAATTCCAAATCTCATTACACAGAGCTGGAAAGCCTTCCACAGAGTTGTTAAAGTCTCATGGACATTCATGCTCAACTACCATGGCGTGCAAAGCCGAAATCCAGCTTATTCCTGTGTTTCTCCGTTGCATCTTGGAGGACAAGGAATAGTAAATCCCAACTTGAGTCAGTGAGCAGATTAAGAAACGGGATTATTGCAATGGGGCAAGCTGCGGCAATCGTGGTCTGGCTACTGTGGGCATCACAGTTTGCAAGAGTGAACAGGAAGCAAACCTCCTGAATTCTGACCAAGTTGTTAAAATCAGTCTATGAATTAAATCATTCATCAAAAAAGATTCAGAGAATCAGCTGAATCTAAGTGAAACCATTTGCGAATCTGAAGAAAATTAAGTACATTTGTAAAAAATCAAAAAGCATAAAAAAAAGATGAAATTAAACAAACAATACTGAAGTCATGAAACTGCAGCATGTCCCCCATGAATGAGACGATATCAAATTGAAAAGGATCTGGTTTAACTTGAATTGGCCAATTCTTGCCGATTTTAACAACACTGATTCAAATTAGTACACCAAATGGGTTCTGTTGATACTCCAAAGAGAGCTGGGCTCCATGTTTTCCTTTCAGTAAAAAAAACGGCTTGGAAAGAAACCGGAGATAAGATAGGGATCCTGACTACTCAGCCAGGTTGTTACTAGCGGCAAGGGCTAAAACGAAACTGAAGTTGCAGATATCCAGTTTACCTGTAGTATATCCCAACCGATGGGAGACAATATTTTCGAAGAGGCGACTCGATGGTAAAAGAAAAGGTATGCACATAATATTCCATGTGCAGAACACAACCCAACCTACAGATAGCATATATAGAACGCAAAAAAGATTAAGGAAAGGGCCAGACGGAGAAGAACGCTTCAGGAATTTATACCTAGTGAAGCTTCTTTTTTTTTTTTTTTTGAAATTTAAGTTCACTAGCAAGAAGGCATTCAACTTCATCTGAGACGCAAAGATTTGGAGGAAAATGGTTGTAAAGCTGCACTGCCGCATCAAGAAGAAATACATAGCACAATGGGTATTTTCCAACCAGAAATTGCTGGGAGAGAGGGTGTAGAAACTTTATTGACAAAAATGAATATGCACAACAGTAAAAAAGATGTTGAGCATCATCTCAAAAATAACAGGCTAGACTACAGCCAGCCACCCCTAGACCTGTAACAGTGATACATAGAAAGCCACGAAAAGCAGCAACAAAAAACTTCCAAGTAACCTCTGAGAGCCGAAATCAAATCTACCATCTGTTCAGTTCTTTCCAGCATCAGCCATCCCACTTCCGTTATAAGATTGTTAGATATGGTGAGTCAGTTCCCGTATTCTTGAAGAGTGGAAACCAAGACAGGCTGTTCAAAGCATAAAGTAGAGCAACAGACTGCTGAAATATATTTTTTGCAGAGGAGCAGCCTGAATTGGACACAACTCCATTTAGCATATGACGTACAAGAAGGGCCAGGGTTAAAACATATGGCAATAGAAGGTGTTCTACCTAGCATAACAGCAAAGCAAAGAGAATCTGATGCATATTTTTAATCAAAAGCTGAAGAACCACGCTATGTTTTGTTAGCATGTGATTGTTGATTGTAGGGTTACATCTATCACCAACAATCACAAGGGTCAAAGGTCTTATATGCCATTTCTCTGTTTGCATAAGTGATGAATTTTCTAACCGTCATCATGAGGGATCATATGAACTTGTGAAGATTTTGGAATCACAGGGTAAAGAGATTGGTTATTTTCTGTTCACAGTTATGCAGTTCAATTATTCACCGTATCATAGACTTTGGACAAGGAATGGGCAAAATACGAATAAAAAGATGTCTAGAAACAGAAACATCTTCCATGTTAAAAATGTCTGACCTAAGACTGATCTGAATCTCAATTGCACACAGGTAGCTGTACTAGCTCATAGAGACACCTAATCATGCAAATTAATAATCCTGGCGTGCAGCATGCCAAGCTGAATCAGAGTAGATATAATTGACCAACCCATATCGGTGGCACACATTAAAGTATAGTAAAAGCAAAAAAGAGAGGAAGGAAAAAGCAAGTAACAACTCCATTAGAATGAATAAATACGTCGTCTGTGATTAAACAGCTATAGCAACTGACTGAGTACACTTATCTTGTAGCAAACTAAAGTTTCCAAGATATCCTCTATCCCCTGGATTGCTTCCTCCCAAAAGAGACAGAGGCTGTGGAATTTCTATTTTCTAAAGGCCAAAATTGCACATTTGCACAAACTCCATATCGTAGTCTACATGCTTTTTCCAAAGCTGCTGAAATTGTTCCATGCCAATGTCAAGCCAAGGTTTCATATTCCCATTGAAATGTATCACCGCAGCATTCTGTATCTCATCCATGCTTATGCTAGGATTGTAACCAAGCCCAAGAACATGCCAGGACTTGTCTAGCGGCTTTGTTGTTGAATAGAAAGTGATCAATCCTGGTGGTAGTGTTCCTAATTTCCAGAGTGTTCGGTTCTCATTCTGCATGTCAACAATCAACAGTTAACATATGAAACAGTAACGAACATACGTTATAAAACAACTGAAAAGAAAGGTTTGTCTCTATCACCTTCCTACCTGGAAAAGCATGGAAAGAAAAGGAACAATATAAAGATGAACAAGTTACAATCTTACCATATTCTGCCAGTAATGGTACTGTTCCGTACATTTCTCCCTCCTCCAAGCATCAAGATCAAAGAAATTCATCCCATATGCCCAGGCACAGGCCTTGGGATTAAACCTGTCCCTGATAAGGGGATTTGAGAAGTTCATGTATTTGTCATACCTATGGAATGACCCGAAACATGTCTCTACTGCCCCATTCACCTTTCCTTCCATATCAACCTTCCATAAGCCTGTCAAGTCCTTCTGCACCACCACATCATCATCCAAAAACAGGATTCTGTGCAACTTCGGGTACATTTCTGGCAGATAAAACCGCAGATGATTCAGCATTGAAAGATACTTTGGGTTTCTGAATTTCATATTTGCTGTGTCCTTGGTCGCATTCTGTGCATTGTTTTCAAAGTAGAATCTTTGCAGATTCGCAGACTCAAGCTGGCGCAGAACTGGAACATAAGATGAGTTGAGAAACTTGTAGTCCTCCACTGCCTTGACCTCAACATGGGCACCATTCAAGGGCCTCATTTTGAACCAGACCTGCATCGCAGGAAGGTTCATCTTGTCGGTCACAACATGGAAGACGTGTTTCCGTGGATCCTTTGCATTCTTTACTGCTGAATTCACAACCACGGATGCCGCAATGACATTATCTGAGAAAATAGCATAGTGATAAAGATTGGGGTTCTCCAACTCAGGAGGTGGGGGCCCTGAATCAACGTACTTTTCTGGGTTTGAGATTCGTTCCTCCATCAATCTCATAGTGAGGCAATGCAGGCTCTTTGGTATCGACTTGGCAGCAATTAGGCTCGAGAAAACCCCATGTTTCTTCGCACGGGTGAGCTGCTCATTGACAGCAAATATGGTATCCTTGAGTTTCTGGATCTTAAGCTGGTTATCAAAAGACTCTTTGGCGTCGGCAATAATCTGGCGAGTGATCTTGATCCGCTCCTTGAGCTCTCTCTCAAACTGGCGCAGGGTCTCTTCTTCAATGGCGTTGTCAGATTGCAGAAAAGCCCGATAAGATGGTTTTGAGAGCAGATCTGAAAAATTTCGGGAGAGCTCGGCAAAGAGCCGGACCTGCTTAGTGTTCTCGAGCTTGAGTTTGCGAGCATAGGCAGCATAGGCGTTAACAAGAGCAACGTGATCGTTGGCCTGCTTCACAATCAGGTCGAGTCGAGTCTTGAACGGATCGGTTTTGAGGGCGAGGAATGTTCTACTGACATAGGCGTGTAGATGGTGGTGGTGATTCGGATTCTTGAGGAGACCAACGGGATCCGGCATCGTGGTGGTGGAGGTCGTGGTGGTCAGAAGAGAAAGAGAAGCGAGGAAAAGGAGAGAAAACATGGCTGTAACGAAGACTCTGTAAGAGAAGAGGGCGCGGAAGAAGCCGTGTCCACTACCCCTCTCCACCGATCGAGCACCAACGCGGATCACGCCAAAACCCGCCATTCTTCTTTCCGAGTATCGTGTGGCTTCTGAAAGATGGATCAGAAAAGACAATTGTTTGACATCGAGCAATAGATCTTCAACAACGCAAGCAAGCACACACTCAGAATGCCAGATCTAGGGTGACGCAAGCCGTCTCACTCTAGATCGGCTCCCTGCAAATCTTACTGTACAATCCAGAATTCGGCATTTTCCGGCGCCGGGTACTTCAGCTAGTGCTGAAATACTGAAGAGTGAAGAGCCAGAAGCCGAAACACCAAAAAGTTGGGTTTACACGCATAATACAAAAGACTCTGTTACGATTAACATGCCGCAGTGAAAGATTAAGGTACTTTTTAATTCAGCTACCATAATACGCTCATCCTGCTACGCAAGACGGTCGATCTCTCAAGCCATTCTTACTTCAAAAAAAAAAAAAAAGAGACAAAGAAAAAGAAAAACACCGCTATCATGTCACAGATCGAAATCGGCATTTCCTGGTAAAATAATCACGTAGCTAATTTTCCGGCGGCTACCATCGACCACATACTGAGTCATATTTCCGTTCAGAACGAACAAAATCTAGATGTACCAGTGGGTCTTCCAAAGAAATCAAATCTCCCCAGATGGATTTCCATGCAGGGGCCTCCTAAAACAGGACTACCTACTTCTCTTGTTTCCGGCAAACGATACCCAAAACAAACTAAGATTTTCGGTCACTCATCAGCCACACAAAACTGACAAAACGACTGCCCCAATTCACATCGACGCAGAGAGAGGGAGAGAAAGAGTACCTGAACTAGTCGATGAGGGCTCACATCGAGGAGATCGCGACTGCGGAAGGGGGGGAGGGCTAGAGAGGGGGATGGCGATGAAGAAGATTTGTGAGAGATCTCAGGAAAGAGAGAGATTTCAGATTTGAGAGAGAGGAACGAAGCAACTGAGGGAGTTCATTCAAAACAACTGCACCGACGATTCACCACCTTCCATCCGAGTCGACGCTCGATCGAACGGCCACCAAGAGAGAAAAGGCATGTCTTCTTACCCGAAAACATACAGAAGAAGATACGGGGAAACCACGTTCTTGTTTTACGATTTCGCTCCACGACAACCCCTTCCTGATCCACCCTCTAGTTTTTCCCCGCTTCCTTTCTTCTTTTTAATATTTTTTACGCGGTTTGCTTTTCTTTCTTATTGTTGACAGCCCCGACTTGCCAAACGGGCCCAAGGCCTAACCTCTTCGTCGGGAACTTTCGGGATCTAGAATTCGCCAGCGCTTTGATCCCCAATTTTCTGGATATTTGTCGGCAGATAAAGCGCGTTGAGGTGTGAATCTAACTTTTATCAAAATCTTATGATCCCAATCTTGAAATCATTAGAATGGGGATTTGCATCCTCATTCCAAAAGCAGAGCATGTTTGTTTAGCTTGGATTACGATCTACTTCAATATGGAAAAAATTTTGGAATGTAGTTGAAGTTGTTAAATAACAACTTTTTTTAAATCAAAAGCTGTTAAACACTCGTACATACAGTATGTTTCATTGTTCTTAAACAATTTCATTGCTCCATGAAGATCACCAACTTGAGCATAGCCATCGATCGTTTCATTCCATGAGATGGCATTCTTCTCAAACATTCTATCGAACACTTTAAGTACATCATCTAAGCCACAGTGAACATGAAGAGATTCTACTATTTAATTACGAGCTGAAACTCCATTTTTCTTTCATCTCGATGCCAGGCCGGATTCCAGCCTCCGTCCAAAAACAAACAAAAAAGGAAAAAGATGAAGAAGAGATCGAAAATCAACTCTTTGCATTGACTTAGAGCAGGAGTCTTAAAACCTTGAATGTCGGTGCTCAAAGTATCGGGATGAATTGAATAAGGCAACTTAAATTCTTGGAGCAGCTTGAGCTCGTTAATGGCACCAACCAGATCTAAACAAGGCATATTGAATTTTGAAGGGATTAAGAAGCGTCCTTCTCAACAGGATCCAGGTGTAACTCGCAATAAGTAGCGGATCTCACAGATTTTATTTTTACCAACTAGCAATATTGATATACTTTTCACCATATAAAGTTGCGTAACCATATTTTTTCATATAAGTCTAGTGAAAAAAAATGAAAACTGTAAATTAGGAAAAAACATAAATTACATCTCGATTTTTACATTATTACAGTTTTTTTTTTCGCAATATTGCTCTTGTGAACTTGGTAGTCGAGGGTTTATCATCTTAATTTTTCTTTCGAATTCTTTGCCTGTATTTGGTAACCTCGAATCTCATATTCCAATCTCCACATTAGGTGAGATCTAGATCTCACGAGTGTAGATCGAGATCCAAATTATGTTATAAAAACCATAAGATCCAGATTCACGGTCTTTAGATTTCCGCGGATCTGTGGTAGCCGTCTCCGGTAAAATAGAAATCTTATATCCAAATCTCTTCGAATGTCTCCGATAAAATTGAAATCTTATATCCAAAGCTATCAAACATATCTTTTGTGTGTGGACAATTTCTGAAAACCCAAAAAAAAAACAAAGCGAATTAAGAAATTTATAAAGAATAGCATCTAAAAATAAAATTTCCCTTAAAAATATCGCCGCTAATTGTAGGCACGACGCGCTTTGATTGACTTGCAAAAGTCATAGCTACGTTTAAACGAAGTGCCGGCATGACTGTCTCTTCTGCGGTGGACTTCTGTCAAACCCAATTAGCAATTCAAAATAATATAAGGGCCGAGGTCGTCTGTCATAATATATTCATATTCTATTTTTATGTTTTAATATTCTTATTTTAAATATCTTTTTATAAATATTTTTTCTTTAGGAGCTGTTTGATGCATTGGAAATATAGAGTTAGAAAAAAGTTTTGATAAACTTATTGAAGAAATTGAAGAAATGAAAACAAAATATAGATTACCAAAACCTCTTTGTGTTTGTTGTACTTGGGTTTAATGTTTCAGAAAATAAATTTCTTAGTTTGATAAGAATGAAAGAAGAAAAAACAAAATAATTGGATTATGCATTGCTTGAGAATTCAACTGTAACTTTTTTCATCTTGGAAATTTTTTTCCACCCCTTGAGATGAAAAGAAATTTCCGAAAAAAACTTCTGAAAAACCAACCCAACGTTCACTTTTTTCATCCCAAGTTTGATGGGCAAAAACAATTTTTAAAAATTTGAATTTTATTTACATGGCTACAGGAAATAAATAGCATGCCCATCAAACAGGCCCTCAATTATTTTATGTAAGCAGGAACATCTTTTGGCAAGATTTCCGACTTAAATTATATGGTTTTCCGGTCTCAATGTCTTAGTGGAGCTACTTTGGTGCAAGCATTATATCTCACCCTTTCTACCATTATTCATAAGAGAGCCCACTGCTGCCTAGAATAGAAAAGAGGTCTGAAAACTCCTTATCTTTGAGGTCTTCAATTATGTCCGCATCAGTGATAGCAACTGTGCATCCTGTAACTTAAGTATCACGCTTTATAACTAAAGATACAAAAACATACTCATAAAAATCGAACAAAAGACCTACAACTTTACAAGCTTCCAACCTGACCAGTTATGCTATGCTCCATGAAGCTATGGCTTCGACCGTCCTCATCCCTACATTGAATTAATGTCAGTGTTGCCTAATCCTAACTCTCACTGTCATGCAACTGTATATTTATGTTAAACAAATATCGATGGATGGAATTATTTGAGAGCATCAAAGCAAAAAAATAAAGAGACTGATGGGACGTTTGGATGACACTTGAAACCAATTTTTGGAAATATAAATTGGTTTTTACTTCTAAAATACTACTTTAAACTTGTTTTGCAAGAGATAATTACACGTTTTTAGTCCTGTTTTTTGCAAAATTGATCAACAAATACCTACTTAAAAAAACTTGTTTTCAAAAACTAAATATTCTGAGCGTCTTCCAAACGCTAGTACCCGAGCAGTGAAAAAAGAAATCCTTTGGAACTTCCATAGATGCACACGCAACTACGGCTCATACTGCGACCTTGTTTGTCTCATGCTTTATCGTCAAAACAAGTTTCTGTCACCAACTTATACGGGCGTAACGAACAAGCAAACAGGTGATTTTTGAGCTGGGGATCGATGAAAGAGAGTTTTCTTTGCCCATCTCATTTTCACCGGAAAATTCAGTCCGGCTTCCTCCTCGGCTGTTGTTTTCCGTCATGGAAGTCGATTATCATGAAAGGTTTCTTCTCTCTTCTCAGGATTGAGACAGAGGGACGCTGTGAAGATTGGATCGGCCTGGACAGCCTGTTCGACGGTGATGGTTGGCCCCATGGCGTCGACCGCTCTGGATCCATATCCCCCCGATCTTTTTGACTATCTATCAATCGTATGCAACAAATTTGTCGACCAAACTTCCGATCTTTTGACTCCAATAAGAAATCACCACAAGTCTTTTGTGGGTTGGGTAATTATCCAAAAGCTGTTGATGCCTGATCGTTTCCTACCGATCCGGTGCCCTTCGTTCTGAGATAAAAGTGGAACGGATGAAACATACTCAGTCTCGTGCTTGATTCCCTAAGAAAAGATGTCTCAAATTTATTTTTTGAGTGCATTTTCAGACACGAGATTCCACCTATTCAAGTATGCCCTCATATATGGCTGCCAACTTCCAATCTCCAAAGATGCAGACAAATGTCGTGCAAACTGTCTGCCCTTGCTTATTTGGATTCGATTAATATCTTCCCTCCCTCCCACATGTTCCATCCATGCACTTTTTCAAGGCCAAGCTCTCCTTCATACGCAAATCCACTCCTCTAGAGCTCACGAACTAGATGGAACATCTTCATGATCTTGAACTTTATCCTTCATCAGATTTGATGGGAGTCATTTGGCCTGTCAATTCCGAGGAAGTAGATGGTGGAAATTAAATTGTAAATTTGTAAACCAAACTGTTTTTTGAAGAGCAGAAAGGTGGAGGAGCAAGAATTTCATATTGGAAGTGGCAGATGTATGCAAAAGATAATTTCATATAGGCACATAAATATTTATATTATGTACGTAGAGATTTTGGCAAGGGCCCCTCTCTCGTCTGTGGTGCTGATACTGATGTAAAGTGAATGTAGAAAGACTTCCATGTCATATTCTGTGAGTGTGTACTGGCAGTCTAGATTTTTGTGTTGTTCGGGATAAAAGAAATGGTTTTATGTTGAACCAATTAAATGTTTGTCAACAAGGACAGGGGCTTGGATCTTCCATAGCTCGGGAGAGAGGAACCTATTCATCGATTCAAGTCCATTGTTGTCACATCGGTTTCACTGTTTTATTTCAGTGAGGAAGAAGGTTATCCCAACACCCAGCGAGAACGAAGCCCCCTCCCTTTCCCTTGACCATAAAGTTTAGAATTACGTCCCCTGCTTCAACTTGCAGATAGGACCTGCTCCCTACAGATACATCAGAATTTACCTTTATGGTTAGGCTTGTATTCGTCTATATCATACAAATTTCTCCCCTCGAATACGTAGCAGACGACTTGTCTCCGTTCAAAAAATGACGATCTTCCTCCACCATGAATGGCCCCATCGTCATCATCCTTTGTAAAATGATGGCTCATAAAAGACGAGACAGGTCAAGGCTCGAGGAAAATTCTGTCCTGGACGAAGGCGATGAAGAGACGACCTTCCAGTCAAGAGAACACCAAGTGTGAAATAGTGTTCTTTAACGTAAATTTGTTCTCTCGCTATATTTTCCAACATGGCCATGACTATTTTAGCTTGAGACGTTCCCCGAAACGCATGGAGGCCCTTCGATTGGTCAGTGTAAAGGAACTGATAGCGCATGAGGGGATGGTAGAAGGTCACATCAGAATGCGTGCATTATGCAATGGATTGAAATTTCAACGAACGTTTATGAGGTCCAGTTGATGTTGGAGATAGCTCACGCTTATATTGCTTGCACAGTTTCAAGGACTCCATCACTCTGTGTGCTTTTCTCTTTCGTTTGTGGTTCTCTACAATGGATCGTATACCTCGCATGCGCTTGAAGTTGCTGCTTGTCTTCGCCGCATGCTGCTTTGCTGCAGCGTTGGCTGACACAGACCCGCAGGATGGTACGCGACTCTCTGCCGAGAGGGAGAGGGAGAGGGAGAGAGAGAGAGAGAGAGAGAGAGAGAGAGAGAGAGAGCTTTCTCGTTTCAGTATTGAAGAAAAATGTTTTTCTACTTTCACAGTTGTGATATCTCGTATCCTGCAGCAATTTCATATTATTTTGCAGAGTCGCTGGAGTTTTTTTTGTCGAACAGATAGAATAACATGTAAAAGCAACAAAAGTTGAGCTCACTTCTGTTGCATACCATGTTCATGAGATTTCAAACATGATAGGTGTTACAATAGATTCCATGTACATGAAGCCATCGACTGAAATGTATATCTGGAATTTCTACATTAAAATAAACAGCTCTGACATCTCCATTTATTCGAAATACCAAATCTTTGTTAACTTCTATTTACTGGTTTGGGATACTGTTGCAGCTGCAGCACTTCTTTCTCTCAAGGCACAGTGGCAAAGAACACCACCAAGCTGGGAGGCGTCAGACCCTTGTGGTGCTCCCTGGGATGGAGTCAATTGCTCCAATTCCAGGGTAACTATCCTGTAAGTTCTGATAAGGCCTCCTTGTTTCGATAATTGACAGCTACTTTTCTTTCTCAAAGAATTTTAACCATTTCATTCTTCTTGGTCCCTGTTTCAGGAAGTTATCCTCCATGAGTTTGATTGGAACCATTGATGGCATTGGGTCACTCGTTCAGTTGAAAGTCTTGTATGTGTCTGATCGTTCTTGACTTGATTGGCTGCTGCAAGTTTCTATACTTACTATTCCTTCCCTTGTTCTTGATCTGCCTCCACAATTTCGTTGCCGTTGCATGCTCATAAACTGTTCATTTGGATGCAGGGACTTGTCTTCAAATCCCAACCTGACGGGTCCAATTCCACGAAGTATAGGAGAACTAATCAACCTTGAAACACTGTAAGAGCATCTCTCTCTCTCTCCCTCTCTCTTTCTTTCTTTTGCTCCCTGATATCAAGATTGGACCTTTTGTCGTATCAGAATCCTGACTGGCTGCAGTTTCACGGGCAGTATTCCTGCAGAAATAGGCAATCTGGGAAAGTTAACGTTTCTGTAAGGACTTGGGATTTAGACGTTCTCTTTATTCTCGTTTGGTTTCCCACTTCATAACTTGCCTGTGCTCTTCTTTCCACATCCAGGGCACTGAATGACAACTATTTAAGTGGTAGCATACCAGCTTCATTGGGGAGGCTCTCGAACCTTAGTACGCTTGACCTTGCATACAATGGACTCACTGGATCTATACCTGTCTCATCTGGTAGTGAACCTGGTTTAGATTTGCTTTTTGCTGCAAAGCATTTGTAAGTTGGACTACTCCTTCCACAGTACATTAGTGTATCGGCAGAAAACTGAACTACCTAAGCCAATTGTTTATATGGTGTTGTAGCATTTTAAGTAATAACCAGCTCTCAGGCCCCATACCGCTGCAGCTTTTCAGTTCAAGAATGAACCTATTACACATGTAAGTTAATCGTGTCATCATACCCCTGCAAAGAGCCCCTTCTTCTCTCTCTCTCTCCTTTTTTTTTACATCTAAATTGTCTTTTCTTTCTTTGAGCTCTGGGACTGACTAGTCTGTCTTCTGAAGATTATTTCATGCAAATTATTTCACTGGTGAAATTCCTGAAACAATAGGGCTGGTTCAAAGCCTTGAGATCCTGTGAGTGTGCAGCCCGTACTTTTCAACATTGATTTTGTATCCAAGTTGGTTCAGGCCCCTCAATTCATGCTGCAATTGGTTCTATCCTTTTTCCTGTTTTCTAACTTTGGCTTTTTTCTTTACAGTCGACTTGATAGGAACCAACTTGGTGGTTCTGTGCCTGGAAGCCTTAACAATCTATCTTCTATTACTGCGCTGTAAATTTCTGTATCCCACTTTTAAGTTACATTTCTACAGTTTGCTTCTGAATGTCTTCTGAAATACAATCTTTTTATTTAGGGATTTGGCAAGCAACCACTTGATTGGTCCTATACCTGATCTTGGCAACATGGAAGGCCTTTCTTATCTGTACGAGTCTCCGAAAGCCTCTTCACAGTTTAGTTTATATATGTCTCTGTTTTCATATGCCCAACTTTATGGTTACACTTCAAACCAGGGATTTGAGCAACAACTCTTTTGACGCATCACTAGCACCACCATGGCTCACAACGATGAAGTCTCTGACAACAATGTGAGTTGTTAATCACTTACACATTTTCCAACCTGTCATTGCATTCATATAATCCATTGATGATATGCATAGAATCATGGAAAATGGAAAACTCGAAGGAGCGGTTCCAGAAACTCTGTTCAGCCTACCCTCAATTCAGACGATGTAAGTACCAAGTACATGTCAACAAAGTATTTCCGACTAATCAACAAAAACACCTGTTTTTTCTGATCTGGTCTACTTCTGTTGAAATACAGAAAGCTGAGGAACAATTCATTCAATGGCACACTCACTTTGGAAAGTATCAACACTCAGCTCCAGCTTGTAGATTTGGAAAACAATCATATCTCGGAGTTGATGCCTGCAAATTCTTACACGAACAGCATAAGGTAGGAATAACATGAAAATATTGGATATAACAGAACTTCTTTTTCTAACTCCCACAAAACATGCCATTTTTCTGATCATGCAAAATTGCAGGCTTGCTGGGAATCCAGTTTGTTACAATTCTGATTTGAGGTCCTGCAAGACACAGATTCAGGAACCAGCGCCATATGAAACTAGCTCGAGAAATTGTGGCCGTGATTCATGTCAACCTGCCATGAAGCCTAATCCAGAAAGCTGTGCGTGTTCGTATCCTTATACTGGAGTTCTGCATTTCAGGGCAGTTTTCTTCTCAGACTTGTCCAATAGTACCATTTTCAAGTCGCTGGAGGAGGAACTCTGGAGACAACTTGATCTGACACCGGGCTCCGTGTACATTTGGCGGCCAGAGTTTGACGACTGTGGCCATCTAGATGTGAAATTTGGACTTTTCCCATCTAGTGGTACGTCCTTTACCAGGGAAGAAGTCATTGAAATTGGGTTTACCCTGAGCAATCAAAACTTTGAACCACCGCATGAATTTGGACCATACTGCTTCATCATGTCAGATCTTTATCTATTTCTACTAGGTACGTGATCCTGATAACCATGAGAAAGGAATCAAGGATAGACTATTCTATTTTATGAACTCCTGTCCTCTGCTGTATGTGTTGGCACTGACAATGGAGTTGTATCAGATCCAATTGGCCGGCAGTCTCTCAGTCTAAGCATAATCATTGGAATAGCAGTTGGTTGCTCTGTTTTGATCTTCATACTTGCTGGAGTAGGAATTTATGCCATCCGGCAAAAGAAGCGTGCTGAAAGAGCCACATTACAAAGCAGACCTTTTGGTGGGTTCCATGTTTCCTGTCTTTCTGATCTGATCGCTTGTATATGGTCCCAAAAAGTGAGCCGTTTCATATGCATATGAAAGATTTTGATCTTATTAGTTTTAACTATATGAAACTTTCGCCTTTTGTTGAATCTCAGCATCCTGGAGAAACACGAGCACCAAAGGCAGTGGTCCAGAACCAGAAATAAAAGGAGCTAGTTGTTTTTTGTACGAAGACATCAAGAAATGCACAAACAATTTCTCCGAAGGCAACATAATTGGAGTCGGTGGCTTTGGCCGAGTAAAGCCTATTCCTTGTCTGGTTTAGCTTGTGCAGTAGTCCTTCCAATACCTTATTCGTCGTTAACAAATTTTTGCAGGTTTACAAGGGCATACTTCCTAGTGGTGAGATCGTAGCCATCAAGAGAGCTAAAAATGGAGTCATGCAAGGTGGACTGGAGTTCAAGACTGAAATTGAGCTGCTATCAAGAGTTCATCACAAGAATCTAGTTAGCCTTGTGGGTTTCTGTTTTGACAAGGGCGAACAGATGCTGGTTTATGAATTTATTGCTAACGGGACCTTAGCAGATTGCTTGTCTGGTAAAACAGCACGAGTTTAGACATGTAAATTTTTTTTTCTTGGTAATGCCGTTTCTCTCTGAAGTTCTAACATCAATCTCTTGTAAATGAACAGGAAAAAGTAAGATACAACTTGACTGGCATAAGCGGCTTCAAATTTCTCTGGACTCAGCTACAGGACTAGCCTATCTTCATGAGCATGCAAATCCTCCAATCATTCACAGGGACGTGAAGTCCGCAAACATTCTTCTTGATGAGGACCTGACCGCAAAGGTTGCAGATCTTGGTCTATCAAAGCTCGTCCCAAACGTTGCCAAAGTGCATATCTCTGGTCAAGTTAAGGGCACCCTGGTGAGTCTTGCTGGTTTATCATGTGGTTCCTAATTTTATGGTGGGCGAACAGAGATGCCGCCGTCGGCATGGATAATATGAATATATGCTTGTATTATGCACATATTCAAGAAACTCTGCGTCTTTTTCAGCTGTTTTTTTATGTTCCAAACTCGTTTACTACTTCGGATAAGCGTTTTCGAAGGGATTTCTTTTTCTTCTTACTTCAAAGTGTTCCGCATTGCACATTTACTCAAATCATTTTACCGAAAAGGGGAAAACAAAGAAGATTTACGATTTACCAGGCTCTAGGTGCTTGATTTTTTATTGACTTAGGAACACATTCATGCTTGAAATTGGCCAATTAATCACACGCTTTCTGCTATGTGGGTTTCAGAGAATAAAACTGAAAAGCCCAAATCAAGAAAAGCATTCCAAACTTATAAACCACTAATGATGACATCTGTGCATGTGGCTGTGTGACCTCATTGCAGGGGTACCTGGATCCTGAGTATTATACAACTCAGAAGCTGACGGAGAAGATAGATGTGTACAGCTTCGGTGTGGTCATGATGGAGCTGATAACAGGGAAGAAACCAATCGAAAGGGGCACGTACCTCGTCCGTGAGCTGCAATTAGCCATGGATAGATCCAAAGAACTTTATGGCCTCGAAGACCTGCTCGATCCAGCCATCAAGAAAGAAGGTGCTCTTATTGGATTCGAGAAATTTGTGGATTTAGCCGTGAGGTGTGTTGAACAGACAGGAGCTAACCGGCCAAGCATGCGAACGATCGTAATGGAACTCGAAAGCATTTTGCTGAAGGTGATGGACATGAACCCTGGAACAGCCATAACATCTTTTCTTGAATCCTCATCAAGTGATCTTCATCATGGATACAATTATCCACTCTCTATCAGTGGGACAGAGAGCCATACCTTCAGTAGCAGTAATGTCTACACATTCTCAAAAACAATTGAACCAAAATAGCATGTTCACGTACCTTCTCATCTACCAGGTACTGTTCGTTGTTGGGAATGCAGTTGTTATGACTGTTATTACTTACGTGCCTAAGACTGGTGAGCGATTAAGACTGTGCTTTTATGTTCTATTTTGGCATTGCTTGCTTAATAATTTATATTTCATGAATGTAAATAGTAATCTGTGTTGCTTAAAATCTTCTGGGAAATTTCTTTAGTGATGAATTTTTGAATGCGAAAGTCATGACTATATTAAAAGGAAGTGCAGGCATCACAGTCTCCATATTGAACTTCTCTCATATCCTGTTAGCAAACTATCTACATATCTTAAAACTGTATTTGTTAAATAAAAACTAAAGATCTCTTTTAAAATCTCAATTATGTAAGTATGATCTAGTACTACTTCGTAGAATTGAAAAGCTTTAAGGGTTGTCGCACTCGCATATGCATTACCTTCGCAATATTGTAAGACTCCAAGTTTGGATACCTTTTTCCCAAAAAAAAAAAAACCTACATGAAAAACTTGGACTCAATGTATGTAACCTCCATAAGCTCAGAACCTGAAAATTCGCTCTTGGGTAGTCGATTTAGATCTGTGCATGAAAATTTTTCTAAAGCACAAAAAAGTTGCCTCTAAAATTTGTTGAATTTCATGAGTTTTCTGAATTTAATACAGTTTTAAGCCCCACTGACTATAGAGCAAGAATTATATATTTATATATTCCACGCCTTTCACCATCATTATCCCAGCATTAAATTGAGTCAATGCAGCCTAATCCTAACTCTCACTGTCACACAAACTTCGATTTATATTAAACCACAATAAAGCATTAAATCCATCCCCAACTGTCATATGCATCCAATTATTTTTCCTTTCTTTGGATCTATTCAATGCAAAAGCCAAACCTGTGGCACTTGACCATATGCCATATACTCATTTTAGATAAACAAGATTGAATCATCCGATCAGGTGTAGGGATGTCAATATATCTAATTTGGATTAGATATCTGACCGAACAGTTTTGAAAAAACCGAATATGAAAAAAATTTAATGTGGGATTTAGAAATCAGATCAGATCCTGTTTTATGGAAATGCCATCTGTTGGATTTAGGTATGAATATAAAAATCAGATTTGGATTCAAATATGACTTTTGCTTATTTATATTCGAATTGGAACCATGAATATCGGAAAAAGCAGATACGATTAAGGGTATGGTTCATTGAATAGCTAAAATTGAATATTTTGAAAAGAACGGTTCACTGCTCCCTTGGATTTATTCATTGATTGTGAAGTCCTATTCCGATGAGACTGAAGGGGATGGCCGGCTCCCTTCCTTTTCCCATCATAACTTTTGCACAGAAGAGCATGAATCGCATTAAAAGGATGCGGGCTCCATGAACTGTTAAGGGATCTCAGTTAGCATCCTGGGTCCTCCAGTCTTCATATCCAAATTAATTCATCTACCGAGACAAGTAAGCCACATACCTCCGCCGCCACCGCATTGTTGCTGAACTTCCAATCTGCAGAGATGGAGATAAGCGTGCATGTGGACTGTTTGGCCTTGAAGCTTGCGTAATTTGATTGCTGGCATGGAATGAACATCCTCCATTGCAGACCACACGTTGCATTCACGCACTTGTTCAAGGCCAAGCTCTCCCGCATATGCAAATCAAATCTGTTCATTCAATCTTCCTCAACCTTTATCATTTCTATAATACTTTCATTGTTGTTATTACAGTGCACAAACAGCTAGATGATTACAAAACTTAAAAACATGAGCCCAAGCTAAGATTTTTGGCACAGGGATGCCAACAGATTTGATTTGAATCAGATATAGCTTTATCAATATCTACTTTTTCGAATATCCTATTCATATTTGAATGCGAATAAAGAAAAGTCTTATCCGAATCTGAAAGACACAATCCAAATTTGATTTTTATGTTCATATCCGAATTTCAATTTGAATTCCAAATTTGAACTAAATCTGGAAGATTTTTGAAATGTACAAGCATTCATGATATTATATTATTTAAAACTAAATCCGATCTAAATTTGATGGGGCATTTATATATATCTGAATCCAACTCCAACCAGTTGTCATTTGATAAATCAAAACCCAACTCGATTTCTTAGACATATTAAATTTTTTGTTTATATTTGATTTTTTCGTAGTGGTTCGGTCAGATATACGATCCAAATGAGATATATTGACATTCCTACTTGTAAAAGCTGCCCTACTCTTAAAAGGTTTTATTTTTATACATGTAAAAAAATGAGCGCCAGAATTACAAGAAGGAGCACAAATATACAAAATTTAGTTCATGGAGAGGCACCAAAAAAAAAATTGAGTCAGGGGGCCTTTCTTTCCGGGCTCATATGTGTCTCCTCACTGTTATTAAAGACAGAAAAAGACGTTTCCATGTCATATTCTCCGCACCTGCACTGTGAAATTTAGACTGAAAGCTTAAATTTGTGCTGTTGAGGATAAAAGAAACAATTGGTGGAAGCACAAATGAATGAAACTGTGTGACTATGCCGAAGGAAATCGTTTTATTTTTAATCTTTAACTTCTAAAAAGAAGGAGAAATTGACTTAAAACAGTTAGATGTTTGACAAGAAGGAAAATTGGGGACTGACGGGGAGTTTGACCTTTGCATAGCTTGGCGAGCAGAACTTGGGCAGAGGCAGGGGCGGGTTAAGTGTGGAAAATTGCTCATACGAACTCTAAAAAGCTTTTTATTTTTATATTGATATTTTTAATTAATTTTTTTCGTTTGTATATCGGTATCTCTTAAAATTTAAAAACTTTATAAGTGGTGTCCTTTAGCCAGAATTTTCTCAGATCGAGCTATGTCCACAATTATGTGTAGACAACAAATATACACCTTCAATAGAAGGGTTGGGGGTATTTTACAAATTTTTGATGATCAATGTATATGTTAGTCTGTTTACATTTTTATAATCTCATTTTTGCTGCTTCAAAACCTTCCTTTTCACTTTATGAGGGTATTTTGACGATTGTGTGCATGTAAAGAACCAGCTTCAGAATTTTTAACTCCAAGTTCATCTATATGACTCTTCCATTCGCCTAGCAGACTATTGGCTACGTTCAAAAAGAGAGATTCTTCCATTCAGGAATGGCCCCATCATCATCTTTTGAGTTTGAAAAACCATGGCGAGTTAAGAGGACCAGGAGACAGGTCAAGCCTCGAATAAAATTCTATCGTGGATTGAGTAGGAGACAGACAAGTCCGCATCAGTGTGAGATAATGATTTCTAACATAAATTTGTTCTCCTTGTTCTATTTTCCAACATCGCCTTGACCATTCCAGCTTGAGATATTCCGTCGAAATGTATGGACGTCCTTTGACTGGCCAGCGAATAAGAACAGACAAAGCATGGATGGTAGAAGGTATTATGCAATGGCTTGGCAAGTCAAGAAACCTTTACAGAAGTTCAGTGGATAATGGAGTTAGCTGAAGCTGATACTGCCTGCAACGTGTCAGGGACGCCATGACCGCCTCTTCTTTCGTAGTATTTTTCTTCCGTTTATGGTTGTCCACAATGGAATATTGGATAGCTCGCAAGGGCTTGAAGTTGCTGCTTGTCTTTGTTCCATGCTGCTTTGCTGCAGCGTTGGCCGACACAGATCCGCAGGATGGTATCACTCTCTGCATAGGGAGAGAGAATGAGAGAGAGTTCTTTCTCGTTTCTGCATTTAATGGAAATGAACATGATCTATTTGATAGGAATAATGTTTTCTTAGACATGGAAACATGAATTTGCAAGCCTTGAAAATCAATACATCATTGACTATTTTTCATTATCTTAGAATGTTCATGTTTATTCCACAATTACAACATTCTCTAGAAGTTGTTTTCCAATGAAAAAGAAAAAAAAATACTTGGAGATATATATATATATATATATATATAGAACGTTTAAAAAAGAACTGATCATCATTTATGAAAGGAATGAAGTTTCCAATAAGTAAAAGCGATTAACATAAACCGTTAAAGTGATTAGTCGTACATTGGTATTTATTGAACACCAATAACTGAACCAAATGATTATATATATATATATATAAGAAACAGTAATACTAGGCTGCATTTTTCCCACATATCCAAATGTCCCTAGGGCTCTTTTCTGGGCAGTGGATCATAAGCCTCACCGAAAAAAGACGAACACTGAATAACGTCATCAAAAGGCAAGATCAGAAGGAAAAGGAAATTGAACTTTTTCTGTGGCGCAGCATTTTGACGTTCTCGATTTAGCCCATAGATCATTCGGCAGTTGGTACAACTAAAATTAGAGCAATGGGTCAAACCACGCCCTCTCTTGGATGGCCAACTCTGTTTGTTCCCAATTAAAGCTGCTTAGCGTCCTACTATAATGGCTTTGAGTCAAAACCCTCATCCCGGGACTAAAGACTGGAACCAGAAAATAGAAACCATGGAACCAGCCATTCTTCGCTTGGAAGTTCTTGAGGGAAAAACAGTTGGACTCCAACTGGCCGGGTCTCTCCGTGCCCGGTTGGTCACACCCAAATCTCTGTAAGATTCGTCAGCCACCTTAACCAACAGGACGCTCTCTCTCAGCCACGGCTGCCATATATATAGAAGCCCACATTGGCGAATCAACCACAAGAAGAAGGAAAAGGAGCCAAGCCGGGAGCTGCAAGAAGAAGGAAAAGCAAAGAAGTTTGAAATCGGGCAGTATACCAAAAGAAAACTTGGTCGGGAAAGCCTATTGGTGGCCTGCCGCGGAGAAGATGGAGTTTACTGGTGCATCCATCTCTTGCCACTCCATAGGTTCTGTATCCACCAATGGGATCTTCGAGGGAGAGATGCCGCTCAACTTCTTCCTTCCGCGCCTCGCCTTCCAAGTGGCCTTTATTTCCTTCCTGAACTTAGCCATGCAGGAGCTGCTCAGGCCACTGGGTCAGAGCAGATACATCGCCAGCCTCATTGTAAGATCTTCGTTCTTCCTCTCCTCTTTGTTGAGATCGATGCGATCAAGTGCAATCATGTTTGATTTCCCCAGAAAATTAGCATCGATAATCCAAAGAGACTTTGCTATTTGGTCGAACAACAAATCACATTTTAAATAAAAACATCGCATATATGTGTGTGTGTGTGTGTCTGAACAATGCATTCCCCGCAATCAAACAACCTTTTGCATAACGTGGGCTGCATATATGTTTTGGTATCTTCAACAGGCTGGTCTGTTACTGGGTCCATCGTTCCTGGGCCATTTCGCACCTGAGCTGGTGGACAAATACCTGTTCCCCGAAAGTGGGAGACAGGCACTGCAAGTGGTGGTTCAGGTTGGGGTGCGGTTCTGGTACTTCCTGTTTGGAGCTCAGATTCACATTGGCCCCATGTTGAAGAAGATGACGTCGAAGGCACGCTGGATAGGAACGACTTCCTTAATGGCACCGCTCCTTCTCTGCTACCCGATCGCCTCCCTTGTCAACAAGATCGTCCCCGCCACCATGCACTGCGATATCAAGCCTCTGTTCTTGGGCATGTACTTCGTCATGACCAACGTCAGCGTCATCGCCGGCAACGTCATCGACCACGAGCTTCTCGACACCGACTTGGGCAGCACCGCCATGAGCTCAGCCATCTTCATTGCAATTGCCTCGGCACTGCCAATAAATGGTATTCTTTGGCTTGTTCCTGTAGAGGGGAAGCCATACGACGCCCACTGGAGGGTTCTATGTGGTAATCTCTCTTGCCCTCTATATTCTTAAGCAGCTAGCAATTGGACTGCAGCTGAACTAGTCTCCAAGTTTTACTTATCGGAATCTATGATCTTGAATGGCGGTGCATCTTAAAATTGCATGAAATTAAATCCATGCATCCGTGCAGTTATGCAGACCAGATTAAAGCAATACTCCTTGCTCATGTTATGTTACTGCAGGAACTGCTTTCGTAGCATTTTTATGTTTTGTTGCCCGTCCGATCATCAATTGGATCGTCCAGCACACGCAGAACGAGGAAGATGTAAAGGAGCACCACGTCTGTGGAGTGTTGCTCGGCGCCCTTGTGGCATCAGTAGTGACGGAGTCGATCGGTGCGCACATTACGTTCGGCGCGTTTACCTATGGTCTCATGATGCCACACTGCGCGCTCACCACGGTCGTGACCAAGAGGCTGGAGGACTTCAACACCATGGTGCTCATGCCTCCTTTTTTTGCCGTCATTGGTCTCACCATCAAACTGCAGTCCATGTTCACCAGTCCAAAGGACTGGACGTTGGTACTCATCCTCTTCATCCTCTATCTTGGCAAGATTAGCTTCATTGGCCTCGCAGCATCCCGCTACAACATGCCCAAGAATGAAGGCCTCTTGCTTGGTGTTCTCATGTCCTCTAAGGGAATTTTGGACATCATGTTGGTGACTTGGTCCACAGGAAAAAGGGTACTTGACATTGGATTAATTTCATATTGTACCGGCTTGAAATGTACTTATCTAGTTGAACTTACATGGTGATACATATATCTCTGACACCTTTTGAATCAACGAAATTTCAGCTTAATGGGGCGGATGGTGGGGAGTTTTCAATTCTCATGGTTGGTATCGTGGTAACGAACTTGATCATCGGTCCAACTGTTTCCTTCCTCTACAAGCGCCCAACGTTGCAGCTGCACAGAGGATGCCGTTCCATCCAGGAGCTCAAACCAAACTCCGAGTTGCGCATTCTTAGCTGCGTATATGATCACGAGACCGTCCCGGCCCTAATAAACGTAGTCCATGCCACCCCTGGCACCAAGATGTCGCCCGTCAACATCTCAATCCTGCATCTGGTACACGCCACGACCCGTGACTCGACCATGCAACAACAGAGCTTCGAGACCGGCGGATTCTTCCGTGGACACGACTCTGGCTCGGTCGCTGAGGCCATGAAGATGCACAAGTGGACCAACGGTACCACCACCAACCTCCAAACCAAGCTCTCCTCATACTCCACCATGCCGGAACACATCGTCCATGCCGCCGAGTCCGGCCGCGCCACCATCACAATCATCCCCTTCCACATGAGAAGGGTAGTGGGCTCCCACATTGGAGTGTCCAATGACACGGTTAGGAACATCAATGTGACTGTGCTGGAGAAGGCTCCATGCTCCGTGGGTGTATTTGTGGACCTGGCCTGTGCCGGGGCAACAACTAAACCCTTCCAGAATGTGGTTGTTCTCTACTTTGGTGGGCATGATGACAGGGAGACCCTGTCCTATGCATCAAGAATGGCGGAACAAGAACCCACAAGGCTCACTGTGGTGAGATTCCTGCCCCCGCCGGACGCAGCATCCACACCTCCCCCTTATTCGAGCTTCGTGAATGAAGACGATCTGTGCATACATAGGTTTAGATCCATGGCCGAAGGCAAGCTATGGATCACTTACACAGAGAAGTTTGTCAGCTGCGGCGCAGACATGGTCACTGCCGTTCAAGGAATGAACAAGATACATGACCTTTTCATGGTGGGGAGGCGCCATGGGCCGGCCACCGCACGAATGCTGTCGGGACTGGAAGCATGGAGCGAGTACCCGGAGCTGGGGACCGTCGGCGACCTGCTGGTATCACCGGATTTCTCAGCGCAGGCAGTGCTGGTGATGCAGCAGCACACATGGGCGGAGGACTATGAAGTTGAATTAGGTGATGGTAGAGAGAGCGTTCATGATCTTCATTCTCAGGAGCAAGGTTACCGCTATGTTCTGCATGACCAATCAAAGGACAGTGCGCCTCTGCGTCACAGAGCGCACAACTCGGCAATCGCTCACAATGAAGTCCAGTTTGATGAGTTTGGATGGAACTGGAACTTGCGTGCTGGGTTCTAAGTTCCACTCTATCAAACGCAGAAAGAAGGAGAGCGAGCGATGCAAGTCACGGGTTTCGAGCTAAATGCCGTCATCCTGAAGCTAGTGCAAATTGCGAAAGCTGTGGAGAAAACATACAATGCCTTTGGTCTTTGATCTCCATGAAGCCAAACGCAGGCCTGTTATCTTGATCAAAATCTTTGCGTCAAGCAGGAAACTCCAATCCATGTCTGGAAAATGTAATTGCATCACTTGCTTTCTCGGCCTCCATATCGGAGTTGACTTGTACAATTCTGCAAATATCTTGAATCAACAAAAGAAAGGAAGAAATGCATCACTTGATTTCTCAGGCCTCATATCGGAGTTGACTTGTACAATTCTGCAAATATCGTGAATCAACAAAAGAAAGGAAGAAATTAACCAAAATGCAAAGGGGACTAATGGAAGACGCAATTAAAGTAACAAGCGAAAGATACCCACTGTCTTTAAAGTTTAAACACATAAATGAGAGAGGATCACATAAAGTTGAACCAAGAACACAAGAGAACAGGAAAACGGAGGAGAGTCTACTTTGCATAACTTCTCAGTTTCTTCCACAACAATCAAACTTCTGTGAATCAAGTAATATAGTTGAAGCTAAAAGAGTCTACCAACTTAAAGCACAGACATTAAAGTTCATTCATACTGCATACATCACGCAAAGCATCGAAATAGATAACAAACATCGATCATAAGATTGAACCACTCATTCGAAAAGGCATCATGCATCATTCATCAACACATTCAGTTCTTGCCCGAATTGAACCAAGTCAAAATCACGCAGCAACCGAAAAAAAGGCGAAAAGTTCAAAGAAAAATCGCATTCAAAAAGGTCCAAAACCAGAGAAGGGTGGAAATCTTTATTGGAAGCTTGGGGCCGGGGTGTCTATGAGAACAGGGTGATAGGCTAGGAAGAGAGAATGCAGGACGAGCTTCAGAATTCCACATCCCCATCTTCCAAAGTCAAAACTCACAACGGAAACCCTAGTCGGAAAAAACAGAGAGAGAGGCTATCAGGTTTTGGAAAATATATAGGTATTTAAGGTTTACCTATTTGGTTCTTTTCTAGTAACTTGGTCCAGCTCTTTATTTTCCTGCACAGTAAAAATCCGAAAACTAACTGTTTTAGTTTTAGTTTCCAGCTCTAAGGTATTACCTTTTTTTTTTCTTGGACTTCTTTTCAGTTTTTTCAGGCGCAAAATAAATAAGGCCCCAAAACACAGCAGCTAACTGCAAATTTTCCTTAAAAAAAGAAAATTATTGAAACATTAAGTTCTGGGTGAGCGAGAGGTATTATCTCACCGCCCGGAAAAGGCCCGAAGGCCCCCCCATTCCCCCTGCCTCCGGGGTCCTGAGCTGCATCGGTGTCAGCAATAGCAACGGTGCACCCTTCAACTTGGATGCCGCGCCCTACCGCCTTAAGACACAGGAACATAACGTCCACGGGAATCGAACTAGAGACCTTCCTTAATACAGGCCCCTAGCTCGACCAGCTACGCTATGCCCCTTGAATAAAATATAAAAAGGGAAAGCAACAAACATAAAACGGCACAATAAGCTGCGCCAACTCAACTCTACTCAAACTCAACTCATTTATAAAAGCTCGACCTCGACATATTAAATTAGAAGAAATGAATTAAACTAGTTAAGTGAGTCGACCTCGAGCTCGATGCCATACCAAACTGGACTGGGCTTGTGTGCAGCTCTAGCAAACAACCCATCACAGTTCAAATCTTATATTTCGTTGAGACATTCAAGTATATTCCATAAATTAAAATCCATAATCTTATATTTCGTTGAGACATTCAAGTATATTCCATAAATTAAAATATATTTGTTTCCTTTCATAATTTTTACGTATCTCCAGTTACATATAAACGATATTCAGGATGCAGAACATAAAGTTTTCAAAATTTAGTCACTCACTTGGATCTCGACGTCTCAAGCCTCCATTATAGCTTGAATTATATATGCTCAAAACTGTGAGACTTCGAAATGCAGAAGGAACCCAAAGAATTTGGCTTGAGATCCAAACCTGTTCCATTTTTTGTCCCAAATGATCAATAATGATGAATCACCCTTCCAAACAAATATAAGATATGGAGCCTCTTTTTTTTTTTTTTTTTCACCAGCTTTTACATATTGATATTAGAAAGCCGCTTAGCTCCAATGGAACATTGACCAGGCAGCCGAACACCATCTTTCTCTTTCTCTCCCTCCCTCTCAATTTAGGCAGAAGGTGTATTGAGCACATGAGGGGCCGTTTATTTAGGAGGTCACACTGACCAATCAAGCCAACCATAACCAATTTCGCGGTTCTCATTGTCAACAATAGCGAGGCTTTTGAACCACTCGTTAAGTCAAAGAAAAGAAGAAGAAGAAGAAGGAGAAGAGAAGAAGAAGAAGAAGAGGAAGAAGAAGAAGCAAGGGAAGCCTCTGTTGGGGAAGACACACCTGGGTTGAGAGACTCAGTCGCTCGCCCAAGGTGGTGATCAAACCCCCATGGTTAGGACCCCAACCTCCATACGCTCGATTTTACACAACAGCCGATCGATCCTCATAGAGCTCAATTAACTGTGACTGCTCGTCGATCAATCAACAACAGAAATTCGACCTGCATTCGTTAGGCCACGCCCCTCTGCAAGTCGACCTTGAGCTCCGGCCAACATACCCGTCAGAAAGTTGCCGCATTGAAAATGAACTCCAGCGATCCTGAGCCTCCTTGTATATGGATCCCAGGACGGGTCAATAGCAATGGGATCTTGGCGGGGGACACGCCGTTCGATTTCTTCTTCCCGCGCTTCGCTTTCCAAATGATCATCGCTTCATGCATGAGCCTCATCATGCAGCATCTGCTCAAGCCGCTGGGTCAGACCAGATACATCTCCAGCCTCATTGTGAGTTCTTTCTTCTTGCTCGCCTATATATTTGTTTCTCTCTGGCCGGCCGACGCGATCAGGTGGGGTGCCCATCAACTTGGACAAGGGATTTCCCTTTAGGTTGCGTTTGATCCGAGATTGCAGAAAAAAAGTCTGTTTTGGGAGATACTCGGTTTGTATAAATTTGAAATTCATGCTACATATTAAAAACCTCCAATTTAAAGTTAGACCTTCGATCTGCAGTGAAACAAAGGCAATCTTAAGAAGTTGGGGATACTTTAGGAAACATGAAGTGGGGGATATATCTGACTCTGTAATCAATTTCAGTAGGAAATTAACATGCACCATGAGCTTTGCCCTATCACGATAATCAATGACTCATGCAATCACTGAAAATTCGATTGCAATGACTATCTATCATTGAAAAGGTTATCAATGTGAGGTTTTCTGCATAGAGTGAGAAGAAATATATATATTTGGGATGTATGTTGTGTAAGTTACATAATATGTATGTACGTATTAGAGGTAAGCGATGGTTCTGATTGGGGCTGAGCCTTTTGGCAACTGAGCAGGGTGGCATACTCTTGGGCCCAAGTTTTTTGGGCGGAATAGCACCGGAAGTAGTTCAGAAGTACATGTTCCCAAAGGAAGGGCTGCAAATCCTGGACATGGCATGCCGTTTCGGCCTGTGTTTCTGGTATTTCTTGATGGGAGCTCAGATTCACGTCGGCCCCATGATGAAGACCGTGTCGAGGAAGGCTGCATGGATAGGAATGACTGCCATGATTGCACCGTTTCTTTTCGCCTTTCCCACCAGCTTTGCCGTCAACATGTTTCTCCCCGACAGCATGCAGTCCCATATCTACCCTGTTTTCATGGGCTTGCATTTCGTCACCACCACACTCACCGTGTTGGCGGGCAACGTTGTCGACCACAAGCTCCTCGGCACCGAGATGGGCAACCTGGCCATGTCGTCTGCCATCTTCACTGCAGTTGGCGCCATAGTTCCCCTTAATATCATGGTCTGGTGTGTTCCTCCCCATGGAAAGCCATATAATCCGCAATGGAGGCTTCCATCCGGTAAACAAAGCTACTTTGACACTTTGGTTATGTGTCTGTGTCAATATTTGCTCTTCCGATGGCGGCAGGTTTTAACATCAGCGAACCCGTTGCTGATGCTATTTTGCTGCCAGGTGCAATGTACATAGTATGTATTTTTTTCGTGGCACGCCCGATATTACACTGGATAGCCCGGCGAGTGCCGAACGAGGAAGACGTAAAGGAGTACCATGTTTCCGCAGTGATCCTGTGGGTGGTGGTCGGGGCCACGATCACGGAGATATTGGGTGCTAAAATCACCGCCGGCGCGTTCTTCGCCGGCCTGATCCTACCGCACAGCTCGCTGACGACGGTGGTAACCAGCAGACTGGAGGACTTCAACTCCACGGTGCTGATGCCTCCTTTCTTCATAATGATCGGTCAGCAAGTCAATCTCCTCAACATGTTCGGGAACAGCAAAGGCTGGTTTTTCGTGCTCATGCTCCTCATCGTTTACCTGGGGAAAGTTAGCCTTATTGCGTTCGTCGCATCTTGGTATAGCGTTCCCCTCAACGAGGGCCTCTCCATTGGCTTCCTCATGTGCTCCAGGGGAATTCTGGACATCCTCCAACTCTCTTGGGCGACAGTGGAAAAGGTAATATCGCCGGAATTAACTAAGACAATCCTAGATCAGAGTTCAAAAGCCAATAGCAAACAGTGATGTTAAATAGATCAGTTTAATGATCATATTCGATTTATCAGATGTTCACATGTTTGCTTTCGATTTATCAGACGCCATTCAAAATTTGATGAGCGTGTTTGCATGCATGCCTTTTGATCATTTTCATGCATTTCAAAAGCTCTTGTGCGTGGTTTGCCAACAAAATGTTCAACTGTTTCTTCACAATCCATGTTTTTTCAGCTTAACAATGTGGATGAACAAGAGTATGCGATCATGTTGTTTGGTATCATGATGACGAACTTGATCATCGGCCCCGCCATTTCCTTTCTCTACGACCACCCTCTGTTGCTACGGCACAAGGGGAGCCGAGCCATCCAGGAGCTGAAACCGGACGCCGAGTTCCGCATTCTCGGCTGCATCTACGACCATCACACCATCCCGAGCCTACTGAACCTGGTCAAGTCCAGCCACGCCACCAGGTTCTCCCCCATCAACCTCTCCGTCCTCCACCTCGTCCACGCCACGTCCCGCGAGTCGACCGTGCAGCAGCAGAGCCTGGAGAACAGCGGGTTCGTGAAGGGACGGGATGACAGCTCCCTGCACGCGACCTTCAGCAAGCACAAGTTGGCGGGCTGGGTCAGCCTCAGCCACCACACCCAGCTCTCCTCATACTCCACCATGCCCGAGCACATCTGCAACAAGGCCGAGGCCAGCCGGGCCACCTTCCTGATCGTCCCCTTTCATATCAGGAAAGTGGTGGGCAGCCACAGCGGATTGGCCAGCGACCCGATCAGGAACATCAACCTGAACGTGCTGGAGAACGCCCCTTGCTCGGCCGGTGTCCTCGTGGACATGGGCGTCGCCGGCACTGGAACCACCAACAACTTCCACAACGTCGTCGTCCTCTTCTTCGGCGGACCCCACGACCGGGAGGCTCTGACCTACGCATCCAGGATGGCTCAGCACGACCCCGTCAGGCTCACCGTGGTGAGGTTCACGCCGGCCGCGCCGTCGTCCACCGTCAGCTACCATAATGAAGACGATCTCTTCATACAGCGATTTAAATTCCTGGCTGAAGCCAACCGATCGATCACATACCTGGAGCACCAAGTCGGCAGCGGCGCAGACACTGTGGCGGCCATCCACGAGATGGACAAGGCGTTCGATCTCTTCATGGTGGGGAGGCAGCACGGGCCGGCCGTGTCGGCGCAGATGCTGTCGGGCTTGGAAGCGTGGAGCGAGTACCCGGAGCTGGGCACCGTCGGCGACCTGCTGGTGTCGTCGGACTTTAAGGCGACGGCGGTGTTGGTGGTGCAACAGTACTCGTGGGCGGAGGACTATGAAGCGGTGGAGGACGAATGCAGGTTCCCCGTTCACGAGATTCCAAAGTACGAGAAGCAGCCTCGCCACTATATTATGCAGCAGGAGCAGCCGATGCCACGAGGCGCGCAGTTGCGTGCAAGAAGGAACAACGCGACTCGTCAAAATGGAATCCAGTTCGACGAGTATGGATGGAACTGGAACCTGGGTGCTGGATTCTAAGGCGCCCATCACCTTCTCCTTTCTTTGGTATGAGGAAGAAGGAGGTGAACCAAGATTTTGGTCTGCCATTAGATCGAGTTTTGGATTGCTTATATAGAGAATCATATATAAATGTACATTGGTCGAGGAGAGTAAGCAGCTGCGGTCAGAAAAGTAGTCTACGTTGGTTGGGATACCCCGAATGCCTGATGAAAGAGGAGCGCCTCTTGCTGGGGACTCTGTCTTCTTTGCTTCTTTTGTAAATTGTAACCTGTATAATTTTGTTGCTTTACTGTTTTTTTTGTCTTCCATTAGTCTACAGGTGAGAGTCTACTTAGCCCCAGCTTTTTACCATTTATGTGTAGTAAAGCTGATTGAATGGATGGAGTTAGAATTTTTTTTTATGAAGCATTAAGTATATGATTAACAAATTTTCAATTGAATTATAACTCAGTTACTTGAATCTCGTGAGGCTGTGTTACATAACTGGACCCAAGTCCACTTAAATTCAAATACTAGCTAAATATGAAATGATTCTTAACTGCAAAATGAAAAAACTCAGAGGAGCCTCCTCATAACGACAAATTTGAAAAAGTGAAAATTTGTTTTATTTTTTTTTTTGACAAAGATGAAAGTATCCTTAAAACAAGGCAAAAAGATTTAAACAAAAGAAAAAAACGCCTCCCGTTTGGAGTTCATTGAGCGCTCCTAGTAGGCATATCAATGAATCGAATAAGCATATTTATTTGATTCATCGGATGTTTACATATACCATATAGAAATATGAATGAAGAAAGTGATCTATACCATATGGAAAATCCGATTTTTAAAATTATAATGCGAATCTGCTCCAAGTCCGACTTTTGTTTTCATACCTGAATCCAATTTTTAAGTAGACACTAGAATTGAAACTCCATTATGATATGTTAAAAACTAAATTTCAAATTATATAAATATTGGATACATAGGATATTTATTTAAAGTTGAATCTAAATATGATCAGGTGTTTATTTAAAACGTAAATTTAAGTCCAAATCTGAACCTTTTTATTGACATCCTTAACAAAGCGCTGTATACAAACAGAGAATTAAAAAGTACCATTAAGAACAAAAATTGAATTGAGTATTAGTGGCGGCTATTGAGAAAAAAAAAAGTATCGCTTAAATATATGCCAAATGATTTAATCTAACTAACATGGCGGAAGATTAAGCGTCACATTTAAAGGGCAAACAGATCCAAAACCCAGAGATCCAATGCAAGTTGATGGATAAATCTTGTCAATCGGTATTTACTTAATGAGTGCCATAATATTGCAACAAAAAAATTAAGTAAAATTTCATAAATGCATCTAAAATATAGAAATACCAAAATTAAGTATTCTAGATGATATAACAAAAAAAATATACACCTAAGTTTGCATCGTGCTCAAAAAATAATCTTCTATTTATTAAAAGTAGACACAAATTTATTTTTTTTTCATTTATTTCATAGTTTTGACGGATTCATGAGCAATTCAGCGAAAGTTCCGTCCACCAAGTTTTTTTTTTTTTCATTTCCCGCGTTATCGCGTTTTCTTCTAAATTTAGATTAAGTCTCTTCTTTTCGCCGCCTATTTCTGATGGCCGTTAGGCTTCACAGTACAGCTCATTCCTCCTCATTTCCGGCCAACTGGATCCGATCCACTGCGAACTTAGAACCGACCCAGGATCTATTCAGACGGGTCCACTAAAAGAAAATAAGATCCGATTATTAATCACATCTGGATCAGGCATATAATCAGCTCCCACTTTACCTGCACAAACACAGGGTCATAAGACACTCGGAACAGGGTTTGGTTTCGGCAAATCATACCCGTAAATAAAGGATATAGAGAGATGTGCCATATAATGCCTTCTGCCCTCTTTTGTAGAGTTCTTTCTAATGCAGGACGGTCTATAAGAAAAGTTAAATATGTTGAGCATCATATATATATATATATATATATATATATATATATATATATATATATATATATATATATATATATATATATATATATATATATATATATATATATATATTTCCTTATGGCCTGACTGAAACTTTCGGCAACGGAACAGGCCGGCGTGTTGATCGGTCCAAGTTGCCTGTGTAGAGTCATCACTGATTCTTGGGAAGCATCGAGAAGACCCAAGAGGCTTTGAGCCTCTCTTTCAAAGATGGTGGATTAAGTCGGTGAAAGCCTCTTCTTAAGTTCGTGGCTGTAATGATTATGAAAAATAATAATAAAAAATAAAATCAACTAAGTGAAGAAATCGGTGGAAGCTTCATCCACCGACCTCCTCTCCCTATAAATAAGGACGTTGGGCCACTTTGAAGATATGTAGAAAATCAAGTTCAGTGCTTTTGGTTGTGAGTTGAGTGTGCTCCATTTGTGAGCTTGTGAGTGTTAGCTCGTGTGTTCACTTCGTGAGCTCGAGCATTGCAGTTTCAAATATGCTGCAAGGGTATTGGGGTTTTAGCTCACTGGGTGAGTCGAGATGAGTTTTCTTGCACCTCTTTATGTAATGTTTCTTTTGATGAATAAATAGTTGAAGTATACTTTGCCAAAGTTATTATTAAGAATCATTTTGGACGTCGAGACTCTGCTGAATTTTTTCTGCATAAATTCGAGTTTATAGCTGAGTTATATTTGGGGCCCACCTTTCGTTTTTCCCAGCAAGTGGTATCAAAGCGATGTTCTGTCTGAAGGCCGTTTTACTAGTGAAATTAATTGGGCCAATTATATTCTGAAATTATGGCGGCATTAGCAGTTGCATTAAATAATATTGAGAAGCTTAACAATACCAATTATGGCTATTGAAAATCTTGCATGTAGTCATATTTGTTAGGACAGGAATTATGGGAAATAGTATTGGGATCAGATACAAATATTCTTGTCGACGAGGATGCGAAGAAGAAATGGATGATCAAAGCAGGGAAAGTTCTATTTTCAATTAAAGTATTAATTGAGAAGGATTTATTAGAGCCTATACGAGATGCTACGACTCCTAAAGAACCGTGAGATGCTTTTGCAACGTTATTTTCTCGAGCTAATGACGCCCGCCTACAATTGTTGGAAAATGAGTTAGTTACATTAACTCAGGGAAATATGTCGATAGCAGAATATTTTATGAAAGTTAAAAATATCTGTAGGAAAATTTCACAAATTGACCCTGAGTCTAAGATTAGTGAGGCCCGTATGCGGAGAATTCTTATTCGCGTACTTCATCTAGAATTTGGCAGTTTTATAATTGGTGTTCAAGGCTGGCCAGTTCAACCAATTTTGTTGGAGTTAGAGAATCTCTTGATCAATCAAGAAACATTAGCGAAGCAAATGGTCACGCTTTCTCTCAAGAGAAATAATGAGGAAGCTTTGTTTAGTAAGGGTCAGAGATCACGTTGGCCAGCCAAGCCAGTCATCAGGTCTCCAAGTAAGAACATTGATGAAAGGAAAGAGAAAAATGTAGACAAAAGAACAAGAGAAACTACACAGTAATGGAGACCAAAGAATAAGTGTTTTAGATGTGGAAGATTGTGTCATATTGCTCATGACTGCAGAGTCAGAATAAATAAAGGAAATGCAATCATGGCAAGTAAGCAACATGGGGGAGCTAATCAGACTGTACAGAAAAGTTTGTTTTTGTACTCAATGGAGGTTAAAGAGGATGTTAAACAAGAAAGATGCAATTCCTCCCATATAAAACCTCCAAAAGAAAAAAAAAAAAAAGAGAAGATCAATTATCAAACTGATTGGATAATTGATTCTGAATGCTCAAACCATATGACTGGTGATGAAGGCAAGTTCATAAGTATGAAAGAATATGATGGAAATCGAGTTGTTGTTACTGCTAACAACACAAAGCTCCCAGTGGCACTTATTGGAGAAGCAGAGGTTGTAGTCAACTTTGGCAAAGACCGGATTTTACGAAACGTTTATCATGTTCCAGGAATGACTAAGAATCTGTTGTATGTGCCACAACTTACAGCTTTAGGGCAATATGTTGTGTTCGGCCCAGATGATGTAAAAGTTTATAAAGATGCAGATGTTCAAGGAACTCTCATGTTTGAAGGAAGAAAAGTTTAGTCAATATATGTCTTGTCCGCAGAAACAACATATATTGACAAAGCAAAGAAGCATGACATTGCAGATATCTGGCAGAGACTCGCTCATGTTGGATACAACAAACTTCGGGAGATGTCTAACAAGAGGCAGTTGATTGGCATGCCCAAGCTTGAGGTACGAATTGACAAAGTATGCCAGGATGTCAGTATGGAAAGACGCACAGGAGACCATACAAAGAATCAAAATATAGAGCTAAAGCGTCATTCGAGCTTGTGCATGCAGACGTATTCGGCAAAGTACCAGACCCATCAGTTGGAGGCAAATGATATTTTATCACATTTATTGATGATTTTTCGAGATATACTTGGATTTATTTCATGATAGAGAAGTCTGAAGCATTTGAAAAATTCATGGAGTTTCATCAGATTGTGAAAAATGAACTTGGGCATAAAATTCGGTGTCTACAAACCGATAATGGTGGCGAATATACATCTGACATGTTTATGACATACCTGAGGAAACATGGTATTCGAAGGCAATTCACATGTGTCTATACGACACAGCAAAACGGAGTGGCAGAACGGAAAAATCGCCACATAGCAGAAACATGTCGAAGCATGATGCATGCAAAGAACATGCCACCAAGATTTTGGGTCGAGTGTGTCGGCACCGCGGTACACATAATTAATCGACTACCAATGCCAAGATTTAATTTCAAGTCTCCATATAAAATGCTCCATAAAAAGAAGCTATTTGTGAGTTATTTTCGAGTATTTGGTTGTGTATGTAATGTCTTTATATCTGAACAGCACAAGACTAAGTTCAACAAAAAGGCACAGAAGTGTGTCTTTGTTGGATATGATCCATATCGGAAGGAATGGAGATGTGCTAATCCTAGCACAGGACGGGTTCATGTTTCTCGCGACGTCATCTTCGATGAAGCATCATCGTGGTGGTCAAAAGAAATGAAAGCGCTTCCAGATTCTCCAGTTTTTGAGAAAGATGTTCAAAACAATATACAGTTTGAGATGAATCAAGGTGAACCTGAGTCTGCCATTACTACTCACTTGACAACAAAATGTCATTTCCACAAATTGTATGTCATGAGTACTCACCATACCAAAAAGATGGAATGGTCAGGACTAATTATGGAAAAGTCATGACTCATTATGGAAAAGTCAGGACTTCTTATGGAACAGTCAGGACTCATTATGGAACAGTCAGGACTTATCTTTGTAAAGGTCCTAGAAGCAACACAACCAAATAAGCAAGTTCAAATGCCTGAACATAGCTCAAGACGAGAAAAACGAGCAGATCCATGAAGAACAGGAGTTTGTCCAATTCAACAAAGAACTGCAGAAGAAGAAAGATCATCACAATTTGAAGAGTCCGGAGAAGCACCCATAACATTAAGAAAATCGACGAGAATACCAAAACCAAATCCCAAGTATGTAGATGCACATTGTGTCATCATGGAGGAAATAGAGGCAGCTTCTTTTGAAGAAGCAAAAGATGTTGAAAAGTGGTAATCATCAATGAAAGATGAAATGAAGGCATTGGAGCATAATGAAACCTGGGAGCTCGTACCAAAGCCTGCAGGAGTAAAGCCCATTACTTGTAAGTGGGTTTACAAAATAAAAAGAAAGACAGATGGCTCGGTTGATAGATATAAGGCTCGACTAGTCGCGAGAGGATTTTCTCAACAGTATAATATTGACTTTGAAGAAACTTTTAGTCTTGTTGCGAAGATCACATCCGTACGTATTCTGATAGCCCTTGTTGACAACAAATCCTGGAAGCTATGGCAAATGGATGTAAAAAATACTTTCTTATATGGAGATCTCGACCATGAAATCTATATGGAGCAGCCTCAAGGATTCCAATCTCCGAACAAGCCAGACTACTTCTGCAAGTTAAGAAAAGCACTCTATGGACTGAAGCAAGCACCCAGAGCATGGTACGAGAAAATAGCTGAATTTTTGGTGTTTAGTGGATTTCAAGTCTCCCCAACAGATTCAAGTCTCTTCGTCAAGACAAGAGGTACAAAACTTACTATTTTGTTAATTTATGTTGATGATTTAATTATTACGGGAGATGACAATGAAGAAATTAATCTCATTCGTGAACATCTCACGGTGAGATTCGAAATGAAAGAGCTAGGGGAGTTGCGACACTTTCTTAGATTAGAAATTGATTACAAAACTCAAGGATTACTTTTAAGTCAAAAGAAGTATGCTCATGACTTACAACGTAAGTATGGTATGCTCAGTTGCAAACCTATCTCCACACCAATTGAGATAAATGCAAAACTTAGAATTGATGAAGGAGACAGGCTCGACGATGTTACTATGTATCGACAACTGGTTGGAAGCCTAATCAACTTAACATTATCAAGACCAGACATTGCCTATAGAGTTGGTGTTGTGAGCAGCTTTATGCAAACTCTAAGGAAGCCACATTTAGAAGCACTAAAAAGAATATTAAGGTATATCAAAGGAACTCTTGACTTTGTTATACTTTATGAGAAGGGGTCAACTTGTCAAGTTGTTGGTCATTGTGATGCGGATTATGCTCAACTCGAAGATCAACAACTGGATATACGTTTAGTCTTGGAAGTGGTGCAATTTCATGGTGCAATAAAGTTAGTAATTGAACCAATAGATGAGTCTCATATTTGATAATAGGAGATTAGACAAATAAGGGATTGACAAGAAATAGATTTTGAAGCAATTTTAAAAAAAGATTTGCCAAGAAATAATTGATAATCTAGTGAAATTGTGGAAGAAGTAAAACGTGAGGAAAGATATCTCCTAAGTATTGAAGCTTGGAAAAAT
>JAANDH010000088.1:500969-520335 GCA_011799765.1 Nymphaea thermarum | reverse complement strand
GAATTTGCATGTTATAAAATTCAAATCCAAGCATATTATCAGTATATGTAGAAGGGAAAAAAAATCTTAACTTAATGACAATAGGGTAGACTCATGGAATATTATTGTTTTATAAATCCAGTTAATTTATCGAGGAATTTTGTCTGATTTCTAGGACATATTCATAGAATATTAACACAGGGCTGTTGTCACTAAACACCTCTAAAAGATGTTCTTGGCTAATCCGAGACTTAAAGCATAGGAGGGGAATGATGCATACAAACATTATATGAAATTATCAGTTGACATTGTTTCTTAAATAAACATATATTTTAAAAGTAATGTTGACATTAACAAGAAGTATGATCAATAACTTAGCATTGAAAAAAGACGGGAGAAATATCTAGATATTCTTATTATAAGATAGTGCCTATATATTAATTCTTCCAGTCCTAAGGGAGGTGTTGTTCATCTGTATTAAAAAATAACATTAGATTTTGTTATTTTTTAAATATGGTATTAGAGCAGGAAGATCCTCATATGGTGCACGAGAAAATAAAGAGTATTATGCAAGTGTTTAACATTATTTTTTAAAAAAATCACAATAAAATGAAAGTTATCATTGATGAAAAACAATTTTGTGACCTATAAGGGAATTATATTGTAGAGGTCATGCAAATGATTTAACTTTATCAAACAAGATCTTCTCAACAAAAGAAATGTTATTATTGTTAAAGGTAATGTAACGACTTTAAGAAAGTGATATCTATAAAAGTAAAGATGTAATAAAAATAATAATAAAATTGTTATCAACAAGAAGGGTCATCCACCTGAATTGGCATGGAAATCAGGTTTATGGACATTATTGTAAACTATGAGTGTAAATATCAAATCTAACAATATTGATGTTCTCCAATATAACTATCTTTTTTGCTTAATAAAAAAATATTATTATTGTTGGCGATAATTTTGCAACTTATAAAGGAATGATATCTATAGGATTTAGGAAAGCCAACAAAAATAATAATAGCATCACTATCCACAAAGAGATCCGTTAACCTAAACATGTAAAAAAAATCAAAGAGAAATCTAGATATTATTGTAAACAAAGAATATAAATATCAAATCTCACATTATTGATCCTTACGACTCATGACTCATGATGACATTCTGACATTCTGTAGTGAAAAACCATGTTAAACCTCATGCTTTCATTATTTTTTATGTATTTTTAACAGCATTCAAATGTGTTGCATGTATTATAGATAACTTTTAGGAGAAAAAAATATGAGTGACTAATGAATGTGAAATGCTTGCAAAACTATGCTGACTTACGGGCTTCATGACCTTCATGAGAGTAACGCATCCATAAGAATGAAATTATATGGATGCATCTGACCAACGTCTGAAATATTTTGCTGGCAAAAATTTTACAACGTTTCTCAGAAGGTGCCACCACCACAAGGCTGCATAAGAAATGGTTGGGAAAATGTGCCTAACCTTTCCTGGGATATCAAAGGGCAAAATGATTCCCCTGGATTATTTACATCACTTGCTTAAAACCTGACAAATGTGCGGTGGTGAAACCATTCACGTTGTTTTCTGAAATGGTGGCGTGGGAAAATGCGCCTGACCCTTCCTGGAATATCAAAGGGCTGGCACAGTAGGGTGACAATGACAGACGCGACTGTGTTTCGGCAAACAGTGTGGGGAGAGAGTGAGAGAGACTGTGATGAGGAGTGAGGTCCGTCCCGCTGGCACGGTATTAACAGTGAAAACCAATTGGTGAAGGCGACTAAAAATCACTGCCCTCTCTTTCTCTTTCCATCCACACACACACTGTTTGCCGAAATACAGTCGCGTCTGTCGTTGTCATCTTACTGTGCCAGCCCTTTGATATTCCAGGAAGGGTCAGGCGCACTTTCCCACGCCACCATTTCAGAAAACAACGTGAATGGTTTCACCACCGCACATTTGGCAGGTTTTAAGCAAGTGATGTAAATAATCCAGGGGAATCATTTTGGCCTTTTTGTTATACACTTCATGTACCATCTGAATATTTTTATAAGTTATCCATATGGATGTTTAGTTCAAGATATCCAAGGGCCAATTAAACCTGCGAACTGTTGAAAGTTGCCAGATTTACATATGATATGAATTCCTAATTGTTCGTTACTGAAAGGGAAGAACAGGAGACGAGCAGACGGAGATGTTGGAACTAAAACTAAAACTTTTTTTTATGCAGTTTAAACTAAAACTTTTAAATTTTCAGACTTTTGGTTTATGTTTTCTACCCATAGCAAGTTATTTCCTCGCTTTCACTACGAAAGTTGACGGTTTATGTTTTCTACCCATAGCAAGTTATTTCCTCGCTTTCACTACGAAAGTTGACAGCTCTGAGGCGACGTTAAAGGGGGGCGGGGCAGGGCCAGCCCCCTTCTCAGTTAAAAAAGATTTTAAAATTTTACATGTTTATTTAAAAAAGTTTTATTTATTATATATAATAATTTTAAAACAAACATTAAATGCCGTTCACAAAGCAGCGATTAAGGTTGTCAATGAAGGTGTAAATATTTTACAGAAAAATATTTGTTATATATGACCTGCATATTATAATTCAACATCATTAAGCAGTTAAATCTCAGGGTTATGCTAATCCTGAGAGTCTTGGCCATTGGAGGAAAAAGATAAACTGATCAGAAGTCAAGGTTGTAGATGAACATCAATTTATTTTTTAATTAAAAACATGTAAGATAAATTGTATAACTCAAAAAAATTAAGAATATAATTTCAATCCCTTCAAAAACTTATCAACAATTAAAAACGGTCGTCTTTTTTAACATAATCTTACTGTTGGATGTGAAAATGACATCCAAGCAGTTCATTTCCCCCAAAAATGTGGAACTGCTACGCAATGCATATTAGTCCCTCTTTTTATTTTATATAATATATATATATATATATATATATATATATAGAGAGAGAGAGAGAGAGAGAGAGAGAGATACACACAAAAGATACCCACGTCTATATATATATATATATATATATATATATATATATATATATATATATGACAGAGAGAGAGAGAGAGAGAGAGATGACACACAAAAGCTACCCACGTCTTTCAAATACAACCTTGTTTAAATTAGCTACATTGACACCTAAAGTATAACATGAAGTAATTACATGAGCTGTAGAGCTAATGGTTGGAGTAATCTGCGGGACCATGAGGCAAGGAGATCTCCGAGAGCCAATTTTTCTTTCATTTCTGGATGCATCCCCTGTCTTTGCAAAGCATGTCAGTGTATCAAACCTGAATTGCAGCAATGCATGACTTTTATACTTGTACCCCAAGTGTTTCCTCTTGTAATCATCCCACTTCTTCATGTCCTCCTCCATTTCCTCGGTGCTCGGTAGCTGGAAGCAGCCGGAAAGGAACAGACCAACCATCGGATTTCCATCTCCGATGTGAAGAGATTTGATACACCCTCTAGGGATCTGTGGTTATTAAATGGTAGAAACAAGAAAGGAGTGAAGACGAAGAAGAGAGGGAGAAAGTGGACACGAATGAATTCTTCATTCCAAAAACGATGATGGAAGCCTTACCAATCGTAAGGTATTTATACAACATTCAGTGCTCATCTTCCCTATTTACTCGAATATACAACAAGATGATAAGGTAGGAAACCACCAATGGGATAAGACAAGATCACGTCTCAATCTGGCTCAATCCTTTCCTGAAATCACGACGTTGCTGGTTTCTGATCTTCTTCCTGAAATCACGATGCTGATTTGTGTAACGTCTAACACTCACCCTCAAGTTGGCGCTCCGGGATCTAGGAGGCCTAACTTGCTTCTTAATTTGATGAATGCATCTTTACCTAAAGCCTTAGTGAAAATATCAGCAACTTGATTTTGAGTATCAACATGTTTGGTACGAATCTCTCCATTCTGAATTCTCTCCCTTATAACATGACAATCAATTTTTATATGTTTGGTCCTCTCATGAAATACAGGATTTGCGGATATGTGAAGTGCTGCCAAATTATCACAATATAATTCCATTGGTTGTTGATGTTTGATTCCAAGATCTCTTAATAAATATTTTATCCAAATCATCTCGCATGTCGTTAGGGCCATTGATCTGTACTCAGCCTCTGCTGTTGACCTAGAGACAGTGGTTTGCTTCTTCACTTTCCATGATATTGGATTTTCTCCAATAAAGACACAAAAACCTAAAGTGGATCTTCGTGTCATTGGGCATGCAGCTCAATCTAAGTCATAATAAGCTTTGACACAAATTTTACTAGATGAAGATAAAAATATACCAAAGCTTGGTGTGGATTTGATGTACCGAAGGATTCTAAAAGTTGCGTCCAGATGAGTGTTCCTGGGTTGCGACATGAACTGACTTAGTAATTGGACACTGTGCAGATGTAAGGTCGTGTGATGGTGAGATAAATGAGCCGTCCAATCAATTTTTTGTAAAATGTTGGGTCTTTCAATGGCTGGCCTGCTTCATCATCAAGTTTCAAATGTTGCTCCTTCGGAGTTTCGCTAGGTTTAGCACCACTGTATCCAGCCTCGCTTAGAATATCCATGCTATATTTCCTTTGAGATAAGAATATGCCTTGTTTGGAACGGGCGACTTCAACACCCAAATAATATTTTAATGTGCCCAAATCTTTCAGTCGAAATTTGTTGTTGATGACAGACTTCAAATTTGTAATTTGCTCTTGATTGTCTCCTGCAATTATTATGTCATCCACATAGACGACGATAAAGGTATTGCTATGGGCAGTTATATTGGAGAATAATGAGTAGTCTGCCTTTGACTGAGTGAAACCTAGTTGTATTAAGGTTTCAATAGGTTTGGAGAACCAATTGTGAGATGATTGCTTGAGCCCATATAATGATTTTTTTAGCCGACATACCTTGTGCTCCCCCTGTCGAGTAAAACCAGGAGGGAGAGTCAAGGCAAGCACCGGGATTGTCAGAGTGATGGAGGTAAAACGGATTGTCATCTTGGGCAGTTGTTTCTGATCTTGAAGGGGACCCAATAGCTCCTTGGGTTTCTGCCATGACGATGAAACCAATGCAAGCAACAAGCTTAATTGTTGGTTGAGAACAACAATGAAGCAAAACAGGGGACGCAATAGAGAACCCTGAAAATGCAGCAAAGAGGGGCAGGCGAAAGAGACCAAATCCGACTGGCACTAGCAACGATTCTGCCCGAGCACCTGTCTGTTGGAAACGTGGTGCTTGGAGGATGCTGGTCGTCCAAAAACATAGTGAAGAACTTCCGGTGGAGGCAACGCCAAGGATTTAGAAAAAACGAGAGACTGTAGCAGGGGCTCGTTGCAGACAAGGCAGTGCTTCAAAGGTTGATTGCTCTCCACCCATAGTTCAAAAAAAAATGAGATTTCACAGATTTGTTCCTCAGATGCAGACGATTGTTTTGACTCCCTGCTCACCGGTTAAGATGGCTGGAGTTGAGAACGCCAGCCGATCCCTTTCCCTTTAGCAACCAGTCTTCCTCTGTTCAGCAATACCACTCCGACTGATTACAGTCGGGTTATTTCCCAATCTGTCAACAGCGACAGATTCAACGGGAACGACAGAACTCTAGAGCAGCTGGCTCTGATACCATATTAAATGGTAGAAACAAGAAAGGAGTGAAGACGAAGAAGAGAGGGAGAAAGTGGACACGAATGAATTCTTCATTCCAAAAACGATGATGGAAGCCTTACCAATCGTAAGGTATTTATACAACATTCAGTGCTCATCTTCCCTATTTACTCGAATATACAACAAGATGATAAAGTAGGAAATCACCAATGGGATAAGGCAAGATCGGCTCAATCCTTTCCTGAAATCACGACGTTGCTGGTTTCTGATCTTCTTCCTGAAATCACGATGCTGATTTGCTGGTTTCTGATCTTCTTCCTGAAATCACGATGCTGATTTGTGTAACGTCTAACAGTGGTTGGATGCATTCCCTATTGCACGTACAGCAAACAAAGTTTTGTGTTCAACTTACACTAATTGAACATTGAAAGGAGATGCGGTACTTCAACAGACACAGCAAACAAAATTTTCTGTTTAATTTTCCCTAATTGAAGAAGAAGAAGAAGGAGAGGAAGAAATAAGAAGTGTATTCTGAACTGTGGTTGCTGCTGTTGGATGCCTTATGTAATCTGATTTATTGTTTTTTCATTGAACTATGGCTGTTGCTGTTGGATGCCTCATATAATCTAATTTACTGTTTTCATTTGATGAGTTTTCTAAGTCTGTAAATTTAAATGTTTGGCATTCATTTACATGTTTGGACTTTGGAAAAGAAAATACGGGAGGCAAAATTGAAAAAAAAAAAAAAAAAAAAGAAAGAAAGAAAAAGATGCACGATTGCTTGCTTAGCTGGAGTTCGGCCAAACCAAGGAGGTGGAATATGAGTATGGGACGATGGGCCTTAGCTAAGTCCTGAGCTCGCCAAACGACGCCTCGGTGCAACTAAGCAAAATGATGAGCATTATTTTGGCAATAATATAAGAGATCTAAAATTTGACTTTCAACATCGTTATCCACATGCAATTATTCTAGCTTTTAGTTATTGTTAAATATCCGTCCCAAGCCTTACTTGAGTGCATGTGCTTCACTGGCCAGTTTCTTCTTTTTTTTCTTTTCTTTCATTTCGTTAACTCATCCTTGTGTTCTTTCTTTGTCAATTGCTCCGCGTTTGATTTGCTGCTATTTCAGTCTCAATCAACCCAGTTTTCCATGTTTTTGAAACAGAAAACATAAAGAAAACTCTACCTAGTGCAAATTCCACAAATCGTTCTGTGTAGTACCTTCCTTATTGTCGCCAACACTACCACGTAAAGGGAAACTGCGATGATCCTCACGACCAACGCCCCAACAACGATCGAGAGAAAAAGGATTGACGGATTCTTCATATTTCCGGGGCGGTATATCATCCACGCAGCTCCACGGATAGGACAGAGTGGACGCGATCAGGAGATTTGACGGAACACCCCACGTACGCCTGGCAACGACTCTCTTCAAGGGGACGGTCGTGGACCGTATGTGTTGGTTGGGAGTTTCGGTAGTTAAACTATCTTCGAATCTCTCTTCCTCTCTCTAGCTCTCTTTGTGTGTGTGAGTGGGACCTCCTGCGCCGGCTTCCTGGCGTGAATTTGAAATCTGTGCTATGAATCTGATCCTTCCTTGAGACCATTTCAAACCTCTTGAATCTAAAGTATGTGTAGTTCATATTCTTTGTTTGATAGATCTTGCGATATCTTAGCAAAAGGTCTAATTGTTGGAACTTCACTCGAGAGCAGAAACAGTGTGCAGAGCCCGTTTTTCCTTGCCATTGCTGCCAGAGGATGAGCACGGGAGAGAAGACCTGTTCATCTCTCTTTCTCAAAATTTTTTCAAGCGACGTGTTGCTTGACTCTTAACGAGACTCTTAACGAGTGTCCCTCCTCTCATAAAAACTGGACATGCATGTATACGAGAGTGATTAACTACAAAAAAAAAAAAAAAAAGAGCATGGATTCACAAGCACGTGGAAAAATGGCCGTTGCTGAAAGTGCATTTTTACCCACGTTCAGGATGCAATGTCGTGAGATTCGAGTTCCATCGACGTCCGAAGGCAAACGTTGAAGAAAACCAGCTTTCACTGACGAGCAGAAACAATGTGCAGAGCCCCTTTCTCCTTGCCACTGCTGCCAGAGGATGAGCACGGGAGAGAAGACCTGTACTTCTCTCTTTCTCAAAATTTTCTCGAGCGATGTGTTGCTTCATTCTTAAGAGTGTCCATCTCCTCATAAGAAATGGACATGGGTGTATAAGAGAGTGATAACTAAAAAAAAAAAAAAGTGGACGTTGGTGAAAGTGCATTTTTATCACCGTTCAGGATCCAATGTCAGTGAAGTTTGAGTTCCTTCGACGTCCGAAGGCAAACGATGATGAAATTCACCTTTCATCGACGCGTGCGGAGAAAATATCGTTACAATCCAATTTTTACCGATGGCCACCAGGTGGATGTTGGTAAAAATTACATTTTCACTGACACATACTTCACGTCCGAATAAAATGACTATTATGTATGTATGAATACAAACATCACAATCCTAAAAGATAAAAATGAACTCCTTTATTATATCATTAGAGGCCACTTAAGGTTGGATTTAACCACTAATTCCAGCATTCTCCCACCTGGCCTAATCATATGTACTTTGTCAGCTATATATAAATCCATATAAGGTGCGTTTTGAATAGGTTGACCTTAAATATATTCAAACGGTCATTTGAGTTGCTATTTTGCTGAATTCTCGTTTTCAAGTAAGAGAAAAGCTTCATGCGAAATGTATACCAAAAATTTAGAGAATCATGTAAGACAATGAATTGTGATCACATAAAACTTAATATATCCAACTAAGAGAAATTCTGAATGATCACAAAACAATATGACACCAACACATTATCATCGTTGATACATAACAAATAATTCTCAATCATTTTCTGACATAAGTAATGAAAAGAAACTGTCTATATAACTTTATTATCCAAATAAGATCTTACTTGAATTTGTTACGAAATTCATTCTCACCAGATCTAAATAAAGTTATATACTGCATGACCTCGCTAAATTTTGCATATTATACTCCCTACCTTCATACATTCTCTTTTCTTTTATAAATATTGAGGTAGGAGACAAAATCGCTCTTTCATACTTATGGAGAATTTTATGGACATACATTCACACAGTGCTACAAAATATAGTTAGACAAGCACCCTACGTTAAAGCAAGTTAGTCAAATAATACCAATGATCCTATAGATTGTTCAAGGGGAAAATTTTCATATTTGACTACCTTATGTTGGCCATGCAAGAAGCAAAAATACATTGTAACTCTCACATTTCATGAGCATTATAACTGAATCTATGCTCTAATTTATAATCGAATAATATATCTTTTCATGAGGCTAACTATAAAAAGCTAAAGGATAATATTAACCTGTAAAATGTAACTATTAATCATGAGAACATCCTTCATACAAGACTTTGATGGAAAATAAATTTTCAAGAGCCTCTATATTTTACTCTTTCAAAGGCAAGTGCAGAGGGTCATTAAGGTACCACTTTGTTGATAAACCCTAACATGCAAAGGTACTCTATCTTAACTGTAACTAGTGAAAAGAGACATTTATACAGGTCTTAACTGTAACTAGTGAAAAAAGACATTTATACAAAACCATGACAAATTGACTGGACACATTTGGGTGCTATATATGTGTAAAATGTTGGGGTGTATGTCTCTTATTTTCCCATACTTAAGCTTTGAACATGATGGACTGCTTTTAGGTAACACATATCTCCCAGATAGGTCTAGCTTCTTTCAATATTGAACTACATAGATAACAAATATGCACAGAATGATAAAACATGTTAAACAGATCATCTTAGATGCATGATCATACTTGATTCACGCAGAAAAAAGTTGTGAGCATTATACATAAAACTATATGTAAACACTGTAAATGCAACAAAATGTTGCTTATAATCAATTAATAACTAATTCTACTTCTCCACAAATCAACCAACTAGAAAACAACAAAGCAACATTTAGCGAATATCCCCGAAATATAAACCCATTAAAAGTTTGAACTGGTTTTTCAAGGAAACCCTCATCGTTTTGAAGAGAAGCAGAGCCTTTATTGCCCCTGCTGCTGCCGATTCAGGCTAGCGGACAGCCATTGCTGGAGAAAGAGCCAGACCGCGGGACATGGCGGTGGTCAGTCTCGTCGCTAGGACCAAAGGGTTACTTTTATCTTATCATGAAATTATACATAAGATTGGATTAAATCACTAATTCCAACACTAATATGATCTGGGGCTACCAAATATGCCCTGGTACTGAAGGATTAACCATCCTTGAACTGTAGTTTGTTTTTGTCAAAATAGCATTCATTTAAGCTATTGGTTTTCCTTTATAGCACTTCAAAACTTAATGTCAAATAAGCTAAAATTTATATCCCACTAATTGAATGATTAAGGTACATCGCATATGGAAGGTACGACGTGTACAATATTTCAAAAGGGAAAATAATATCGCTTCTATAATTGCCCCACCCTAGTTTTTGCATCATTTTGTCTGTGTTTTTTGCGTCCTTCTTTTCAATGGCATTGGCATCAAGTGTATTCCTTTTGTTTATGGTTTCTTTGTCACTTCTGGTCACAATTTTTGCTAATGATTTTTTTATTTTGTTGGATATATATATATATATATATATATATATATATATATATATATATATAGAGAGAGAGAGAGAGAGAGAGAGAGAGAGAGAGAGAGAGATGATAAGAACGGTCTGACTAAATAAAATCAAACTCCTTTTACTATGTCTTACCTAATTATACTTAAGTTACAAAATTGAAAGTTTGACTTGAAGGTTATGTTTGATTTATCGGAGGGGATCTCAAAACAACTGCGGATTTAGTATCCCCCAAAACCCAAGACCATACGTCTCATGTTCACGGTGTGTCAAAAGTGCGGGTTTGAGCTATCATTCTTATATTTTTTGATAAATATATTTAATTGGAGATAGAGATGAAGAGAGAGAGAGAGAGTACCTGTATTGATCCTTTCATATCGCTGAGGTGTAAAACGGTGTTTCCATCTTCATCGGTTTCCCTGGCAAGTTCGCGCAAATCATACGCAAGCAACGTACATGGACCATGCTTCGCCATTAAATGGAGGATGCTCTCGCCAGCACTCGTCTTCCGTTTAATGGCCTCAGCGTTAGGGTTCTGAGCAAAAGTCTTATTAATAATCGCACGGATTATGTCCGTCTTGCCCGTTTTTGCTGCCAAATGCAACGCTGTATATCCCTCTTCTCCATAAGTTTTGTCCACAAAAGCCGGTTTCTCGTCAAGCAGGTACTGGGCGACATTTAGCCGCCCCGCTTCGACAACCACGTGCAATATCGTGCGGCCAGACGGCTCCTCGTGGGTGAGGATGCCCGGAGATGCATTCGCCAGCCGCTGAAACTCGGCCAAGTCTTCGGTGGCACAGCCTTTGGCATAGTCCTCCGCGAAGTTTCCGGTGGAAGAGGCGTCAGCCAAGTTTCCGGTGGCACTGGGGCAGGCGTTGTAGGTTAAGTCCATTCGACGCGGACTTCCGGCCAGATGACTCCTCCACTGCCGGATGGTGGCTTCTATCATAAAAAAAAAAAGGAGAAAATCATCGCGTAAAAGGAAAAATGCGCTCGAACTTTGAAGAGATCGATTGGTCAAGGTGCGCGAAGAGTGAATGATCGATTGGGAGGAGAATCAGGAGATCATCATTCACACCTGAGGTCTCGTCTGGCCAAGCCGCACTTTTGAACACAATATGAATCACAACAAAATTTATACAAGGCGAGTGGCATATGGCTCCCCTCCACTACATGTCATTGCAGGTAATATTGAGAGATTTACAAAACAACTCTCAACATTTAAAGTTTACATTTTGGTGCTCATCATTTAAAGGTTGCATTTTTTGGGGCTTATTCTTTTAGGGCAATTCTCAAACAATCACTGAGATGAGGAATTAAAATTACTCTTTTTCTCTTTCCTTACAAGGCCTAGGAGAATAACACTTATGAACTGAGCCAAAGTTCCATCATTTTCTCTCTTGGCGTCGGGCATCCACACCCAATACCTCAAACTTCTGCTCTACCAGCTAAGCTACGTCCCTCACAACATTTTATAAAAATCTAGGGAAATTGAGACTTGAATTTAGCAGCATACGTTTGTATGACCATTGTTATTTGCCGATTTAATGCTGGGGGAGAGCATGCTACATTAAAGGATGGATGGATGTATTATGAAATATTAATTTTTCACTTTCTTTTCATTGTCTATAGGGGGACTTGCTCTTAAGGAGTTTGTTCGATCAGTAAATCGGGGTTTGACGCCCTATGCAGTAACAAATCTGTATGACCTTAAGTTGCTACCCATTAAAATAGGTTACGGATAAAAACAAACGAAAACAAATTCAATGGTCCATGCATGGGCGGAGGGAGGGGGGGGCTGCCTAGGCCATGGCCCCACCCTAACAAATGAAAAAAAAAAATTATAGTATAAAAATTGAAATTTTTTTTTTGTGTCTACGTATTATTCTTTAAATGTGAGTTCAGTTTGGCTCTACCCAAATCCAACCCACAAAACTCGGTCTCTAATTGGCCCGCCCTTGCAACAAATCCTGGCTTCGTCTCTGAGTCCATGGATTAAAACTCAATAAGAAGAACGAGAGAAGACCCTTTATGAGGATCAAGTGGGAAAAACAAAAGACAAAAATACCCCTCATAGAAAGAAAAATGTGGAATTAAATGGATAAAATAAACCCCCCTTCCCACTTTCTTTCCGTCCTTTGCACTCCCAACTAATTAATGTCACAGTTAAAAAGGGGTGTGCGTATAACCTGTTTGGGTGAAGAGCACAACTTGATGCACATACGGAATGAAACTGGAGGAGGTTTTAGGGCATTTTTGAAATTCTTATAAAAAATTATACTTTTTAGATTTTTTACATTTTCATAACTCATTTTTATCGTTATAAAAGGTTTTCATTTTTACTATAACCAATGGCATTTTGGTCATCCCTTTGCACAAAAAAACCGTTGTGAGTTTTGTTGGTTAAATGCATACTCATAAATAACCTATGAGAATTTTATACGGCAAGATTTTTTTTAGAAATAATACTGCAGCTTGAATGATACGGAAAAAATAAAAAAAAATAGTATTTTTTAAAAAAAATAAAAAAATTAAAAAATATATATAATAAATGAAAAATAATAACACAAACATCAAAAGATAAATAGATTTACAACACATAAAAAATAAAAAAAAAATGGTTTGGCATTAAAAAATGAACAAAAATGCAAAAAGTTTCATATTTTTTTCAAAAAACATGTTTTTTTAGTTTTAAATGGCATTTCATTTTCTTATTTTTTTCATGTTTTTTTTTAAATAAAATGCTTTTTGTGACTATGAATTTAAAAGATATCGTAAAAGCTGGCAGGGCCTAAACATACTAGCAGTGGCAGAGCCGCATGTTGGCAAGTGGGGGCAGTTGCCCACCCCAACCCAACAAAAATTTTTGGTCTTCAAATATTTAACATTACTGTCTCTCTTGAAAGCTTTTAGATTCTCAATCTAAAATTTCAGCTGCACCAAGACACATATATTATTATTATTATTATTATTATTATTATTATTATTATTATTATTATTATTATTAAAAGAAAAAGGGAAAAAAAAAAAGCCAGCACACGCACAGTTTTTAAAGTACCAAAAAAAATAAAACAAAGAAAAAAAAAACACAAACACACGGGAGGAAACTTTAGCTAGTGCAGTCAATTGCCCAATTCATGTTGAGCTCCCTTCTAATCCTCAGCTTCCGCAGAAGGTAATTCACGGCGGTCGCCCCTATGCTTGCGAAAACCAATGCAGAGAGAGTAATCATCACTGGAAACTTTTTGGTTGTGGGGCAGTATATCAACCATGCACCGATCACGTAGTCGATCAATATGCACATGGCCGAGACGTCCGTGAGTGTTTGCGAGACATCCCACCGGCAGATGAGCCTGTCTCTGGTGAACGCCACATAGGTGGACAGCATGACGACAATGGCGAGGGAGGTGAGCAACGCGATCACGTTGAAGAACAAGAAGACATCGAAGAGCCGGTGAGTGCTCAGAATGGCCCTCCCTGCCAGAGCTCCCTCTTGGTACACACCGCCCGGCGGGTTCAATAGCGCCGAGAACGCTAAGGTTGCGACGAGAGCGGCTGCGACGACGGTCGTGTTCAGAACCCCTTGAAGGTGCTTGTCCGGAGCCTCACGACGACTCCAGAATCTGCCTACACGTCCTGTGATGCAGTGGGCTTCCCTGAGGGCAGCAATTATTTCTCCAAACTCAGGATGATTGTGTTCTTCAATGGCAATGTCCAGAGCTGTCTTCCCCATGTTGTTGTGAGCGTTCAGACGCACTACCTTCTCCTTCAATATGAAACTCATCAACTGTAAATTTGAGAAGTTAGTTAAACTATTAAGAGCAAGCACGCTTCCCCCCTCCCATCAGAGAAAGGAGAAAAAAAAAAGCTTAAATTACAAACACCTGCAACTCCCACTCTCTCTATCTCTCTTATATATATATATATATATAATTGAAAGATTCCACGCCAGTAAGTCGGCGATAAAAACAAGATTAAAATATTTTTGGACAAAAGATTAAAATATTTTTGGACAAATCTAACTGTATATGACCTTATCAATGTTTTGATGAAAAACTAACAAATATTAAGTGTAATAAAGTTCTAATTACATATGTTGTAATCAGAAAAGAAAATAGACGACTCATAAAATATCAAAATTTTTAACAATAGAAGAGTAAACATTTTTCATAAATAGTACGTTAACGAATTAGACATGCTTGAAGTTAAACTAGTAATATTTATAAACATATTACAATGTTTATATGTTGTTTAAAATGTTTTCTAACAAGAATTTAAGATGACAAATCACCTCAATGATATGAAATGTTTCAATTTTCCAATTGAATGATTAATTTAGAAAGAACACTTTAATGATTATTTTGAATGGATCTATTACGTACTTAAGTGGTCTGGTATTTATATGCATATATATATGCATTTTTCAAGAGTTGAAGTCTAAGAATATGAGAATTCACGAAGTGTTTGACTAAATTGGAAAACTGAAAGTTTATCAATAAGAAACGCTTTTTACAATAGTGGGCCTTCAATCAACTCATGCGCTCTATAATTAGTATTTCAGAATTGAAATATTGGGAGAGAGAACCTCCATTGATCTTCTCATAACGCTGAGGTGCAGAACGGTGTTTCCATCATCATCAGTTTTCCTAGCATGTTTGCGGGGATTATATGCCAGGTAAGTACACCTAAAGGCCTCGTGCTGACCATTCTTCACCATTAAATGAAAAATGTTATCGCCAGCACTTGTGACTTCTTTAATGGCTTTAAGTTTCTCATCAAGAATCGCATGGATTATGTCCGCCTCGCCGTTTTTGGCTGCCAAATGTAGAGGTGTTAGTCTCTGTGGCCCATAAGTTTTGTCCACGAGCTCCGGTCTGTTGGCCAGCAGGTACCGGACGATCTCTAGCCGCCGTGATTCCACGGCCACGTGCAATAGCGTTTTGCCAGAGAACGGCTCCAGCTGGTTGAGGATGTCCAGATCGACCGCCGCAAACTGCTGTAACAGCCGCAACCGCAAGTTGCCGGTGGCACAGGCGGTGTAGAGCCTTCTGTCCATCCCCACTGCACGCCGGACTTCAGGCCGGATGACGTCCCCTCTAGCGGATCGTTGCTGTCGCTTCGTCTATCCCTACTCCTGTTAAACGTCCATCATGCATCATATCAGCAGCCACAAAGAAGAGCGACGAACACCTTTAGGTGTCTGTTCGTTAAGCACCTCGCAATTGAAGTTCAGAGTAATCGAAAGATTGATTGCAACCATAAGCATATAACCACTTGAATGGAGTCTGGTGACGAACACCGTAACCAAACTTCCTGGTTCTTGTTATTAAGAAACTCTAGTGGCTTGTGGGACTCGGTTTTGTTCCAAGTTTACTCATTCCCTTTATTTTTATTTTTTTTGTGATATTTATTTTGAATAAAGGTGTAAAGTCTAACTCCCATCAACTTCTTATTCCCCTCTTTAGTCAGAGTGACTTGCGTGCACAAAGGTGTGCACGCACCAAAGGAAGTAGATATTTTAAATTTTTTGTCTTTTTAAAATCCTTTTTTCCTTTTAAAAATTTTATGTTTATAAAAGTATTTTGGCCATTGCAATCATTGTGCACCAAATTTTCGTGCATGTTAGCAGCTTCAATTCAAATAGAATTACTTCTCACTTAATTTTCGTTGGTGTAATTTTGGACGCCAAGCTAAATGGGACAAGAGTTTGGACAAAATGAATTCAATCCAGTAGCAGATTCAAGAGCATGCCATGTCTCTTTTTTAAAATTTAAAATACTAATAATTGTTCTAATTTTAAATAATGTTGATATTTTCGATTTAATTTTTCAAAAAATATTACAAAAATGATTTTGGCAACATTGTCACAACCATGGAGCTGCCGGTAAGCTTAAATTTTAAGATCCGACAAATGTATAAAATGATAGAAGACATTAGAACGAAGACACAGTTAGATCCATGCAAGCCTGCGTATGTACCTTTACGCCTTGAGCTTTTCCGGGGAGGTGCACCCTCTAAATTTGAAGAGATATGTAATCAAAGCGGGCAAATTGAGAAGTAGAAGATTGATGGGAAAGAGATGATACGCACCTGAGATGTAGTTTGGCCAAGCCCAAGTTGTGAAACACAACGTACCACAAACAAGATGCTTATAAATAGCAAGCGGGTCTTTGAATCTCCTAATTACTATTGTTTAAGGATCATTAAGAATCTGTCATTGTCTGATGAACTAAAATAGCTCAAGTGGAAAAAAGTTTTTTCAGAAATAATTATTGATATTTGCTTAACTAGTCAATGTCAGATTGCAACATAATTAGACAAGGAATTGAAAAAGCCAAATGAATCAAGCTCATTTTATTTTTTGTTATAATCGAGTTTCAGCTATCATGTTTTATGAAGATGATTCGAAAGAGTCCTCAAGAAATTATCGAAATGAGATGTTAAAACTTGTCCATCAGCCAGACCTTCTCTAGGAACAAATGTAAAAGAAAGGCTTAGACATTAATCAAACCACTAGCAATTTCGAGTGTGAGACTTTTTGTTCTTCTCAAACAGACCAGAAATTTCCTTTTTAAAAGACAAGTTGGCGTTCACAGTACCAGCCGGCCCACTCCCATACCATGCTCAGGCTCCTCATTCTGGCAAATCCTAATCCTCGCTTTAGCAGTTTTGGTTGTAGCTTTAAAAAAAGATACAAATCAAAACACTTAACTATTTAGTCAAATCGATTTATAAGCCCCGTAAGATTCCTCACAATCCTACATTGGGAATAAAATAAACTTTTTCTTTTGTGATAGCCAGTAATTTGCTAAATCCTTGTGAACATTTCGTGACAATGATAGCATAGTTTAATCCAATATCAAATGCAGATATGGTCATAAAACTAGAGGATTGTAATGAACTTAATTGAATAAAAAATCTACCTCAAGTACTTTGAATATGAGATTTTTTGTTATTCTTAAACAGATCGACAATTTTCTTTTCGAAAGACAAGTTGGCATTCATTGTAATGAACTTAATTAATTCATATGTTGTCACCGAAAAAAAAAATTAATTGCTTATTGTTGCTATACACTAAGGAAAGTGCTGAAGCACTAAGGAAGGAACAAATATATCTGGCCGTACATGAACCACGACTCAACAATCTGGATACGGACGCAAATGAAATTAGATATATTAAACTTCCGTCATGTTACTAATTTGACATCCGATTGAGAAATTCGGATTCGGATTTAAGAAGTAACATTTGGATACGGATACGGATTCAGATTTAAGTAAATATCCGATCGGATATTGAACCATCTTATCCGATCGGATACGGATTCGGTTTTAAGTAAATATCCGACTCATGATATCCGAATCCAAACCGTAAATTGATATCCGAATCCGATCCGAAAGTTGGTATCCGAATCCGATAGCTTGAGTTGGTGACCCAAGGTTTTGATGTTGCGACCTATCAACAACAGTTGGTCAAAAAGTCTAACCAAGTGATCCAACTTAAAGTTATGATGTAAAACGAATATAAATTCTATATTAAGGTATAATTTGATTAAGAGATAATGACTTTTATAAAGTCGCATATAATAACAATTAAATAGTTACTATATACATCATTTAACTTAATTTATTTAAAATTATATTATATAAAAATTAATAACTATTATTGTGTTTAATTAAATATTTTTGTGTAAACAAACAAACTATTATAGGTAAGACATCAACTAAAGCATGATATCTTAAATAATATATTTATTTAATTGAAAATGATAAAGAAAACTTCAATTAATAAATTTCAACCAAATGGGTATTTTTTAAAATATGAAAATTAATCACAAATAAATATATTTAATATGAAAAAACGTTTGAACTCATAAAAATGTTTTATTTATGAAATTATCAAATACTTATTTAATCCAATTAAATAATTGTTTTGTATAATCATACAATTTGTCCAAAAGTCTTAGGTATTGAAATATAAAACATAATTCATAAATTTAAAAACAAAAACATTTAACTAATAGGAAAACAACAAATTGTTTCATTTAATAATTTGTCTGAAATATCATTTGAGTAAAAAATACAATTTTATATAAAAAAAACCTATTCCAAGGACAAACGAACAAAAGTTAAATGATGATCTTGAAGAAATGAAAGTTTGACATCATTTAACACTTTTTTTTCTAGATATAACGCAAATGATTTTAATTAACTCAATTAAATTAGAAAAAATTATTAAATAATGCATTTCTTAAATGAGAAATAATATGGGCCACTTGATTTAATAATTATCAATAAGTCATCATTATGAAATAATAGTTTACTCCATTAAAATATGTTAATATTTAAAAAAAACAAATCAATATTTAATATGTACAGTTAGTATGAAAAAAATATGAAAAAAAATATGAAAGACATATGAATAACTTATGGAAAAAGTATACAACCCATATAAAAAACTTATAGAAAAGGTGTGAAAATCATATAATAAACTTGTTTATTGATATAAATTGTCTAATTACTCAAACATATCATTTGCTCAATAGCATTAATCTTATATCTGCATTATACGTAAAGTTATATCTTTTAATATTGATGCATCCAGCTTTTTACTCATTTATATAAAGTGGTGTGAATCAACAAGGGTGTTATTGAAGTAGTTTTTTACTCATTTATACAATTTCAAACTCATTCCAGCTTTTAAATACACAGCCAATTTTGAATTGTATGATAATATGTAAAGAATCGATCAGTGTTAGGAATATAATAGTTATTTGAAATGAGATCTGAATCGAAATCATATTAGTTTCAATCCGATTATATGTTATTTATTAGATCTGAATTTTGTTCATACTATACGATGCATTTTCATTGATAGATTGATATTCCACGTGAATCATATCCGTTTAAATCGGACCAAGACTCGTTATTGCGCTGCCCGTACAAATTTACCCCTCCCTATACCAAGGTCAAGCTCATATAATCATATAAACTATTTATACCATTTAACTTAAACAATAAAATTAGTATTTTAAAAAATATGAAAATTAATCACTATTATGTCAAATTGGTTTCAAGTATAACTATATTATATATTTAAGAAAGTA
>JAANDH010000088.1:461246-500662 GCA_011799765.1 Nymphaea thermarum | reverse complement strand
AAATCGCTTCATACTTTGTTTTTAGTAGCTGGGAGAGAATTTTCCTAGTGTGTGCATGAGAGAGAGACAGTTTTTGAAGTGTTCTGGCAATCTGATAATCATGATCGGCCTAGTTCTGTTGTTGGCTGGGAGAGAATTTTCCTGATTGCTAATCAGTTGCCTGTATTTGTTTATGGAATTTTCTCTTGCATGTTGGTTGCTAAAAATATCAGGATGGCAACTGTTTTACTGCAGCCATGCTTCAATTCCTTTAAATCATCAGAAGCCTCTAACCTCTGTCTTACCACGCCTTCAACTTGATCACATCCAACAGCTGACAACAAATGCTTGCCAGCATGTTGAGTGTGGAGATCAGTAGAAGGGCCATACTGCAACTTGCACTTTTCAGTACCATGGCCAATTGTGTTAGTCAAATTCAGCAGCTTATCACAATCAAGAATTTTAGCATCTAAAATGTATTTATTTTTAATTTCTCCAACTTCAATCTCAGTTTCCCCATGCCTGCTGTCACATACACGAAACAGTGACATTCATGTTGAGACTATTCTTCTGAGTGTGACAGTCTCCCTCTCTTTCTTTGCAAGGGCTCCTCAAGCTGCTTGACATAGCTCTTGATCTAGTAGTTCTGTGTCCACTATCAAAACTTTTAGCATTTAACCCCAGTTTATATTTTTTGTTTCCAGTTTCAGTCCCAGTGAAGTGTGATCTTCTACTATACATGTTAAGCACAGTATCCTTAAAGCAGTTTGTTGAAACAGTGACATCCTTTCCATTAGAAACCTTCTGAGTAGAACAGCCTTTGTCTTCCCTCCTTCTGTTTTGTGACCTCCTCAAGCTACTTCACATAGCTTTTAATCATCCGGATTCGGATTTTGCATTTAAAAGTCAGATTCGGATTTCGGATAGAAATCGGATTTGGTTATATAGTCGGATGCGGATTCGGAACCAGATTTTGCATTTAAAAGTCGGTTCGGATTTCGGATAGAAATCGGATTTGGTTCTAAAGTTGGATGGGGATTCGGATTCGGAACCAGATTTTGAATGAGAAGTCGGATTCGGATCGGAATCGGATATGGCTTTAAAAATCGGATTCGGATATTATATTGATTATTTTTCATCCGAATTCGAATCCGAATTCAAATCCGAAAATATGCATATCCGAAAAATCGGATATAATCAAGAGTATATCCGATCCGAATCCGATCCGTTGACATCCCTAAAAGCGACCTAGAACCTTGAAGGGATGCATGTATGGTCTTGAGGTTAGAAACTAAAAGCGGTTTTTTTTAACTAAAATGTTACTAGGCAGATACGATTTTATTTGCCGATTTAGTGAGTGGATATGAATTTGGGAATGAGTTATATATTTTTTTAAAACTTCACAGGAGCTGTAAAAATTTTTATAAGAAGTAAATTTTTTCCCAAAATAAGGTGGGTGAGGTGCGCATGTATTGTTTCATATTCTCAACAACTACTTGCTTGAACATATGCAAAATGGCGCACATAACTCTGTACCGTGGTCGACCTAGATTTCGAACTCAAGTTTTTATTCTAGTCAAGGTTTTGATAGTTCAGGCAGATTTTGATAATAGGTTCCATATCTGAGAATTGTAGTTTTGAAAAAATTACTACTTAACGCTTAAGTTTTGATTGAATAACAAATCGTCGCTCAACTTTTGAGGCGAACAAATGAGCGCTAAACTTTTGTTCTAAATTCTAATGTAGATGCTTCAAGTCACCGTTGTAAAGTTGAGTTATAAATTTGACAAGTGTACCCTTTTCTTCCAAAAAACCAAGGGCTTCATCAACTTGTCCAGTGCTCGCCGGCGGCAGCGACGGTTGCAGTGGCAGTGGCATACGTGAAGGACGGTGTAGGCTGACAAACAGTGGCGGAGCCAGAAATTTCTGGCTATGGGGCATTAGTACCTGAAAAAAATTCCAGCTAAAATATATGTTATTTTAAAAATAAAGCCATGTCTACCACAACTTCTGTGGCATCTATACCGGCTTCAGAAACAGGAAGTGGTGAAGCCAATTCCTCCATAATGTACAATTTTTTGGCAGAAAAACGAGAAGGCCAACTCCCAAAATCCTCATTTACTCTGAATTTCAAGCTTAAAGTGTGAAAAACCGCTGTCCCTAATACATAATTTGAGCATGCGCACGAACCCTAGAAACACATTTTTGAGTTCACACTGAAATTTATATAAATCTCATTTGTCAATGGTGCAGGAATTTCGACCACGAGAAAATTGGGTTGGTGGGGAATTCATAAATTCTACTTTAAAGGAAACGAGAATCACATGTCGGTGAGCATTCTATAAAATTCAAATATGAAATTTAGAGTCAGGGTCCCCCTGTCGGCGGCTGCCTTGCCCTTCGCCGATTCACCCCTTCGCCCTTCCTCTTTCTGAGTTACTACTTTTCGGTGAATTTGGGAGTGCGGAGTGTTTTATGTTTTCTAGAGTTGGATCGTTGTGGACTGCTGTGACCGGACCGGATTCATTTTTGGTGTGGGCAACACGTTGTCAACAAGGGCGTGAGGCAGACTGAGGTTCTATTTGGATGTGGAGCATTCTTGGGCTGGCGTGGGCAGGCGCCCACGCTTAAGCCGGTGACCCAGGAGCAAAAGTACGTCAGAATCAGAATGTAGTAATTTATTTCCACGACAGTCATCAGTGGGTGGTGTAGTTCTACAAAGACGGAGCATACAATGAGGTTGACAGGAACTGTGTGGGTCTGGTATATCACCAACCATAAAAACATTTCATACACCGACATGGGGATTCAACAATCGCGAAGAAAGCGATGGAATGTTGAAAAGATGCTTCAGTTGCACCAGAGAAGGGTAGCATTGACCTATTTGCTACTGCTGCACTAAAAACAAGGCAGAGTGGGTAGTACTGTAGCTCAGACTTCAGATGTTTTATAAATTCAAAACGAAAAAGAGATTCTGGTGGAGCCGTGGAGGCTTCACAGAGAAAATATCCTAAGCAGATCTTTGTTGCTGTTTCTCTAGTCTCATTGCCATATGCCAGCAATTACCACGGATTATCCACATAACAAAGAAAATAGGAACATCATAGAAGGCATGGAAACTTTCTAGTTCTTTTCTTTCACTATGTCACAGTGGTACGCTAATTTTAGTGGTGTACCCATAGGGGTATGCCCGTATGGTGGTACTGGTACGGTGGTACGGTTCGGTACATTTGGATCTAGATTCAAATCAAAAACAGATCCAAACTACATAAGAAGTCTCATTAACAAGATGAAACATTGATAATTTATTCATTATAAGCCTCTTTTTGTTGGCATTTTTTTTACAACTTGTGGTTTAATTATATATAATAATTATTTTTTTAAATTAATTATATATAATAGTCGCCGTACCTTTACCAAGATTTTAAAAAATACCGTACCTGTACCTGTACCCCATACTCATACCATTGTGATATAGCTTTCAGAGATCTTGTACATCCATTTACATGCAGAAAAGCAAACCATAACATTAAGGTCTCCTCAATTCACAAGACAAAAAAAAAAAAATGCGACCGCAGAAAATGTGGTGGGAAGCTGGGAAGAGGCACTTGAAATTGAGGTTGTCTACGACAGCATTGAAGTCCAATATTGAGTAGAATGTCAGAAATAATGGCGTTAACCTTGGGAAAAAGAATGATTTTGCAACACTTTTATAAAATTCCCCTTCAGAAGTTAAGTTTATTCTTACGTAGAATAGCGCTTCCTCTGATGATGGCTATTATTTCCCATTAACAATTGAGTGTTTGACCACCTAGCTTCAATATGAAGCTGATAACTCAAGCTGGCTTTAGATTTGTTTTTTATTGTGTTTGGTTGCCAACCTTACATGATAAGTCACCATACTTTACTAAGGTCCACGTACCCATGTCATTGTACCCGTGCCTAAAGTGGGTACTTAGACATACTAGGCATTTCTTAAATCCAAATTGATCAAAACTGTTTAATTTTATTGGATTTAACTTTCTTCAACTCAATTTTCAGTCTGTTTTTAGAGTTATTGTTCATGTTCATTAACATGTATTGTTTTTCTTTATATTACTTGTTTATTTAAATGTTGTTTTTTGTGTTGTTTTTCTTATATTTAAGCAGTGCCTTAATAACTATATTTTCTAAAGTTTTCATGCCTATACTGTACCCTAACTGTACCCATATTCAAAACTCATTAAAAAAGTGGTCTTTAAAACCTAGTTTTTACAAAACTAAGCTAGAGGAGGGGGTCATCCAAACACCCTGCCATGTTTTTTTTTTCACCTTATTCTCATGATCTTTTTATCTTTTGGGGCTGTTTGGCAATGAGAATAGTTTGTAACTATTTCATAAATACGTTTCAAACACTTTTTTAAGTGTTTCATGAATCTGTTTAAATTCTTGAAGTATATTGATAAAAGAGCTACAAATTGTTCTCTTTGCCAAATAGCCTCTTTAGAAGAATGAAAAAGTATCTGACCATATATACTTGTTGGGACAGCATGATGCTGCTTGTATCTTTGTTAAAACAAGCCAACCACCAAACTGACTCTTTTACCAGTAATGTGACACTGTTACTTTGAACTGTATATAGGTTAAGTGCCTTTAAGCATAGAATGAAAAAATTACTATTGATCGTCGAACGCTCATTTCACTCTCATTCTCTGTTCTTGTACTCGATTTTCTCTTTTTTTTATAGAAAATGGGTTTTGGTCTCTCTCTCTCTCTCTCTCTCTCTCTCTCTATATATATATATATATATATATATATATATATATATATATATATATATATATATATATATTCTTGGAATAATTAAGCCAGAAAATTGAGAAGTCTCCATTGACAAAACTTATATATAGCGACAACGAAAGTTCTGAGTGATCATAACGAGAATGGAAGTATCATTAGGGCTTGTTTGGTAAATGGAAAAATTCTAACTGTTTTATTAACCTAATAAAGGGTAGGGCAGACTCATAAAATACTTTTTAAATGTTTCATAAATTTATCACAAACTTTAAACAATAATCATAAAACAATGCATACTGTTTCATTTACCAAACAGACCCTTCCCAAGAAGGGTGTTCTCATTGTGATTGGTTCAAGCTCGTACAAACCCCTGGAACGTACTCGTAAAAGCATGGTTGACCGTTCTTTGGAATTAAATGCTGGCCACAACACTCATAATCGACTTGTTGAATGGTTTTCGGCTTCTGATTGCTATCTCTCTCTGCCTTCCATTATAGCTAACGATGTGTTAACTGTTGGAATCTAGTAAGGGCTGACATGCATTTTTGCCAATGCCTTGCATACTATCTATACGACATACGACAGACCCATAATTATGATGATAAACTGGGATAAATCTAATCGTCATTTTCAAAAGTATTAATAATTTCATATACATGAATACAAGTTATAGATTTTGGATCTGGATTTAAAAATTCCCTATAAATATATGGCAATGGTTGCTTTAGCCATATTTGCTATCATTTGTGGTTAAGAAAAGTAATATACCCAAGCGTAAGCGGTCTTTGAACCACAAACCCCATCTATCTTGAGTAGTCTTGCAATCCAATCTATCTTGAGTCGTCTGACCATCCAATCCAGTTTCACCAAGCCCATTGACAACAAGTAGAACAAGACACATTGTCAAAGTCGAACAAACAGCGGAGCCTTCTGAGGAGGTTTTCAGTGGAACAAGGCACTGGAACACTTCAATGGTGGAGCTTGGATATGGCGTATTGGCCTATAAGCATTGGCTCATATCAAGAAGGGCTGGATCCATGAACTTGAGCATCAATAAAGTACAAGTCTACAAAACTCTAGTTTTTGCATTACAAAACTCCATTTTGGGGGCCAAGGTAGTCAATCATTATGACCGAACCACATAAAAAAAAGAAAGATTTGGATACTGAAAAAAATTGATATTTGATTATGAATTTATATCACATTCGGATATAAGATCGAATTTAGAGTCAGATTTAAGTTAATGTTGATCAAATTTGGATTCAGATTTGGTCAGGATAATAGTTTTAATTTGAATAAACATCTTGTAATGAATGTCTATAATATGTTTTGGGTTAGATCTAAAAGTTGGATTTGGATGTTAGATTAAAAACAAAATTTGGATCGGAGTTGAAGTATGAATTCAGATTTTGGGTTTGGATATGATATCATTTTTTTTTTCATCCGAATTGAAATTCACTTTTGAATTTAAATATACAGATATTTGAAGAAATGGACATGGCACGTATACATCTGTTTCCAATTGTATCCCCAACGTTGCCTGCAGCTTAGGAACTAACTACAGAAGCCCTTCAAGTTCGTTCATGGATTATTGAAAATTTTAAAGGAATAAAGGAAAAAAGAGTAAATTCGTAAATGTGCCTACTTGTAATGGAGTTTACGTTGGGGTATTGAATTGTGAATTTGTATGATATAAAATTTAAATCCAAGCATCGGTCTTTGTAGAGAAAAAAATCCGAACTTAACTCAATTTCTTGAGGAATTTTTTTCGATTTCTGGGACATATTCATAGAATATTAACACATGGCTGCTGTCACCAAACACCTCTAAAAAATGTTCTTGGTGGATCCGACTTAAAGCATAGGAGGGGAATGATACGTACAAAGATTATATGAAATTATCAGTTGACATTGTTTCCTAAATAAACATATATTTTAGAAATAATGTTGACATTATCAAGAAGTATGATCATTAACTTGGCTTTGAAAAAAAGACAAGAAAAATATCTAAATATTCTTATTAATAGAGAGTGCATAAATATTAATTCTTGCACTCCTAAGGTTGGTGTTGGTCTTCCGTATTAAACAACGACGTTAGATTTTTATTTTTTTTTTAATTTATTAGAGTAGGAAGAACCCCATATGGTGCACGACAAAATAAAGAGCATTATGCAAGTGTTTAACATTATTTTAAAAAAATCACAATAAAATGAAGGATATCATTGATAAAAAAATAATTTTGTGACCTAGAAGGGAATTATATTGTGGAGGACAAGATGGACACAAATAATAATAGCATTATTATCAACAAGGAGGGTCATTGACTTGTTGCAAAAAAAAAAGGTAGAAATATGTTATCTTAGATTTTTCAAATATGTCTTGGAGGTGAAAATGGAAAGTGTTATGCAAATTATTTAATGTTGTCAAACAAGATCTTCTCAACAAAAGAAATGAGTATTATTAAAGGTAATGTGGCGGCTTTAAGAAAATGATATATATAAAAGTAAATGTAATAAAAATAATAATAAAATTGTAATCAACAAGGAAGGTCATCCACCTGAATTCACAAGGAAATTGGGTTTCTAGATATTATTGTAAACTATGAGTGTAAATTTCAAATATATGCAATATAACTATCAATTTTGCTCAGTAAAAGAAATGTTATTATTGTTGGCCAAAATTTTGAGATCTATAAAGGAATGATATCTATAGGAGTAAAGAAGTCAACAAAAATAATAATAGCATCACTATCAACAAGGAGATACGTCAACCTATACATGTAAAAAAAATCAAAGAAAAATCTAGATATTATTGTAAACGAAGAGTATAAATATCAAATCTTACACTTGATCTTTAGGGCTCATGGCGGCCTTCCATAGTGGAAAAAAACCACCTTAAATCTCATGCTTTCATTAATTTTTATGTATTTTTAACAGTGGGGGGAGAGAGAGAAAGAGAGAGAGAGAGGGAGAGGGAGAGGAAAAATGTAGGAGGCGAGAACGTAATCCGAATACCCAAATAATACATAGGCATGCAGCAGCCTTACATCCAAAGCATGCTTCCTCAAACTTGTCTCCTAACCTCATGAACACTTCCTTTTTCAGCATCCCTGGCTTGTTTGTGGGCTTCAGTTCAAAGGGTTTATCAGGTTGTGATGCTGTGAGAAGTCCTACTTCTCCTTTAGATGCCAGTATGTTCTCTGCCTTTGGAAGCTCATTCGCAGAGGTCGGACGTTGATGGTCACCAAAGCCAGACAAAGAGCTGGTCTTCATGCGTTATCACTCATGGGCCAAATCCGAAGACAAAACACATCTATGGAGATTTTATCTTGGAGGAAGACCATTCGCTTGATATCCCTGTTACTAATAAGCCAGAAGAGTCGGGAGGAGTGGCACAAGCAGGCTGCAACTCTTTTGGGATGGTGATTTTGTAAGCACCTGTTATACCTGCAAAAAGAAATTGGTTGATGGGGAGGACATCTATATGTACAGGTATTCTATCTCCCATCGTTCTTAATTTATTTCTGGATTACACGAAGTCAAGCATTAGTGTAAAACCTTGCCAACATGTTTTCATCGTTTGACACAGTTATGTGAAGTTACTGGCTGTTTATATAGTTGCTTCTGTGCTTCATACTGCAGATTCCATTACTGGATTTGTTTATTTGTTATATGTAACGGTTCTTCGTTTAAGGGGGAGGATTGTACTTCCTGTCATGCTGTTCTTTTATCTATTCATACTCAATTTTGTAATTTTAAGTTCTGCTGGAAAAAACTGTCGAGGAGAAATGGGAAACAATGCCAAAAATCTGCATGGCTCCTTGATATGATTATGCTTTGTTTTTGTTATTTTACAAATTACAATTCTATTCTTTTACTACCTTCTGCCTGCCGCTGTCGCCCTTTCTGGTTATTCAGTAGCAAAATTACTATAAAACTCTGGCTGCGAGCCTGCCACTACCTAGCTTATTGTCATTTTACATTACATATGAATGGTTACTTGTTCTTTTTTTTTTTAATGTGTGTCATGCTGTTGTGGTATTCAAATTTATGGCAGCTCGAAAGCGAGCGTTGGAACCTTGTTCTCCTTCCAACTTGTTTAGATTTTTCGATATTTGTTTGGTACTTGATGTTTGAGCTGCACGGATTCATGTCAGATTTGCTTTTTTTTTCTTACTAATATTTCTTCTGATTGGTGATTCGTTTTCTAAGAGGTATATTCTTTTGTTCTGCTAGTAAATTTTAGTTTCATATACCATTAGTTCATGGATTTTACGATCCTGCTTCCCCCCTCCCCCCCCCCCCCCCCCCCCCCCCCCCCCCCCCCCCCCCCCTCCGATTTGGAACCAAAATGAATTCACTAATTTATGTCTAGATGATTTTCCGAAGTTTGAATGAAGTTAATTCTGAGTTTTCTTGTTTTCTGCAGAGGCGAGAAGGCATTTTGCAGCCCTGGTTGCCGCTGGCAAGAGATTATGATCGATGAGGAAGTGGAGAAAAAGACAGTGAATTCACGTCCTTCATCTGGATCAGCTTCCTGTGATACATTTTTCTTCCCCAGCTTGGCAGTAGCAACATAAGAAATAAGAATATAGTTATTTCAACCATAATACCATTTTTTTGGGGTTTTGAGATAATGCTGCGGAAGGTTAGAAAGATCTTAGCAAGGGTGAACTCATGTCTGATTCATGCTCAAGCTTGTCTCCTAAGCTCATGAACACTTCCTTTTTCAGCATCCCTGGCTTGTTTGTGGGCTTCAGTTCCAAGGGTTTATCAGATTGTGATGCTGTGAGAAGTCCTACCTCTCCTTTAGATGCCAGGATATTCTCTGCCTTTGGAAGCTCATTCTGGACGCAGTGGTCGGATGCTGATGGTCTCCAAGCCAGACAAAGAGCTGGTCTTCTAAGGGCATAGGCCCTGGAATTGTGGACTCATTGAGTGATGTAAGGACCCATCAGCCTCCAAATTCTTTAGGGAACGGAGAGAGCAAGAGCATCCGTTTCGGACCACAACTGAGGATCAGTGTTCCTCAATGTAACGGAAACCAAAATGATTGTTTGGAGAAGACAGGTTCGTGTGTAACAAGCCCCAAATCTTTACCAAACTATGTCTTCTCTGCAAAAAGTTTAGCAAAATCTGGCCTTTCGCATCTAGGATGTCCCCAATTTGCAGTGGAACAGGATGTGACCCTATCTGAGACTGTACAAAAAGGGAATTCCAGACCAACCTTGTCCCATACCCTCGAATTTATTTCATGCTTTCTTCATAAGCACCAGTTATCTCTGCTGAGAAGGCTTATCATGAACAGTTATCTGTTCCTGAGATAACTAATGCTGTTTTTGAGCCGTCAAGTATGATGGCAAAATGTGACCCCAGGCACGGAAAATACATGGCTTGTTGTTTGATGTACCGGGGAGATGTTGTGCCCAAGGATATTAATGCTGCTGTTGCAACAATCAAGACCAAGAGAACTGTTCAATTTGTTGACTGGTGCCCAACTAGTTTTAAATGCGGCATCAACTATCAACCTCCCACAGTTGTTCTCGGAGGAGATCTTGCTAAGGTCCAAAGGGCTGTGTGCATGATCAGCAACAACACCGCCGTCGCCGAAGTTTTCTCGCGCATCGATCACAAATTCGACCTCATGTACGCGAAGAGGGCGTTCGTGATAAGAGTAAATCAGCACAACGTGATTTTAGGGATATTCAAAATATGAAGATGCTGAAGATCAAGGAAATCACTCAAGACGTTGAGGATCAAAATATGAAGATGCTGAAGATCAAAGAAATCACTCAAGACGTTGAGGATATTGATATCAATGGAAAGACGAGAATTAAGGAAGACGTTGAGGATTTTGATATCAACAGCAAGACAAAAATCAAGGAAGGCGTTAGGGAAATTGATAAAATTGAAATTACTTTAAAGGCAGCACGAACTATAATGTCTATAAGAGCATTTCCTGACTCACTCTCTGCCATCCTTAAAGAAGAAAGTAAGGATAAGGCTGCATTTTCATCAGAATCGGTTCCATATTCCTTCAGATCAGCTGGTGGCTTTACATATATATAAAGATCATCGGTGATGCTTATATATGGATCCATACTATTCAAGCCTAAGGACATCTTAAGAAAGTCAATTAGCTCTGGTATGTGATATATCTTTGCTGCTGAGATCAACATTGCTGTTGCCAAGGTGTAAAGTGACCTTTGGTGTGAAGGAGATAATTTTCCATCAGAATCGAGGGATATGGTTCTCAGAGAGAGGGGTAACTGAAAAGAGCGAAGAACATTGTGATTGGAACCCTTTAACCGTGAAGCGAGAAGTGTCAAGCTGAATGAATGAGCTATAGCTGCAAAATTTGATGGCAAGTTATCAGGTAAATTGGACTGCATCCAGAAGGCCGAAAGCACCTGAGCTGTTTGGTCTTCGCTTAGTTTTACAATGGTTGGTTCCGAATCTGTTGGGCTAGGGCTACTAGCAGCAATGTCAACAATTGAACAACTTATCCTGTGCAAATTTGGAGAACTTCTTCGAATACACCCATGTTTAAACTCCTCATCAGCATATTCTTTATCTTTAGAATCATCACGTCCATCCCCACTTTTTTCAACATGAGGTCCTTCCTTTTCCCTCCTCAGCTTTTCAAAGAGCTTAGAGGCTCATGAAAAGATGGAAGTTGTTCTTGAGTGCAGTCTTCTAGGTTCATAGACAGACTCCATGTGTAAGGACATGCAATCATGTCTTGCATGGAAAGAAGCAGGGACAAGGAGCACAGTGAAAATTCGGTGTGTAATTAAGCGGGTTTCCGTGTCCGGATGTATCATAGCTTTCAGAAGTTGAAGAAGAAGAGCCTTTGGATAAACCTGTTGTACATACAACTGAAATGAAACCAAGGAAATAATATGAGCGAGAATCAGCATAGATCCAACTGTTGCCCTGGCAACAACTGCAACACTAGGCAGTTTCTCCAGTGCTATTGCCATCATATCAAATAGGAGCCTCGCATCGCTTATCCTTTTAGATATCTCCAGCAAGCAATCTTCAATTGAACTCTGAAGGGAAAGATTTGCATTTGACTCTTCTAAACCAACAGATTCATCAGTGGCTTGAAGGCTTTTCCTCAAGTGCCTGCACAAGTCACTGACAACCCCTGCTTCAGCAACCAGAGCTCGTGATCTGAACTGTTGAGCCAATGCAGTAACAATCTGAATTATAGAAGATTTAACACGAAGATCATGAGCAACATTTTTGTGATCCAGGTGGCGGATGATAGCAGCCAAAATCAATTGGTCATTCCCTGAACTCTCCATCAAGAAACACATATCAGACAAAAGAAGCATTGCAAGTCCTTGCTTAGGAAGCCAATGTCTTCTTGTATCAAACTAAAGGAACATGGGCTCCAAGACTCGATGCATTGTTGTAGTCTCCTTTGCCAATTCAACCATTTTCTGCATGCAAATTTGAGACCATACTTTTGGTGTTTCAATCTCATCCCTTGTCAACTTGAAAGGATCCTTCTTTTCAGGCCTGGATCTTATAATATCAAAACTTGGCTAATATTATTAGTAACACAGGCATTTCCCCTCGCCTCACAACGCACAACTTCATTGACCCGGTTGTGATGTGTTTCTCCTTGTTCATCACCTTCATGAGGTGTATCTGCCCCATAATTGTCCAAGACAATATACACAATTTCATCAAAATCTGAAAAGATGTGTGAAAACTCTGCCATGAACCATACCATGGCTGAGAGGCATTGCAAGCTAGCCGCCCGCAGGGACTTTTTGTCAAACCCTTCTCCATCCTCATGAGCAAGTGTACAAATTTTGCAGACTAAGCTCTCAATATTATGTGTATATGTTCCATCAACCTGACTGTAGATAAAATTTGTCAAGGTTTGACATCCCAGGATCTGCATTTCATCACCACGTGTGTAATCCAAAAGTTCATTTACCACATTCAACAGATTGGCAGCAAAATATGGCATTTGGCCCTTGCACAAGCAGAGTAGCTTATTGTAAGTCTCCATGATAACCCTCATTAACTTGAAGTGCTCAGAACGCAATTCCTTGTAGCTCCTTCATTCCAGGTACTTGGTAATCTTTGGAACACGGAAAGGGTTCTTCGCGGCATACTCACACAACTTGGTGATTTTCCTTTCGTTTGGAGGATCATCCAGATTCTTCGGGAAGATGTCAGCAAGCAGTTTTTTGTAGCGCTTAACGGGCTGCCGAGATCGAGATCAAGGAAATCACTCAAGACGTTGAGGATCAAAATACGAAGATGTTGAAGATCAAGGAAATCACTCAAGACGTTGAGGATATTGATATCAATGGAAAGACGAGAATTAAGGAAGACATTGAGGATTTTGATATCAACAGCAAGACAAAAATCAAGGAAGGCGTTAGGAAAATTGATAAAATTGAAATTACTTAAAAGGCAGCACAAACTATAATGTCTATAAGAGCATTTCGTGACTCACTCTCTCCCATCCTTAAAGAAGAAAGTAAGGATAAGGCTGCATTTTCATCAGAATCGGTTCCATATTCCTTCAGATCAGTTGGTGGCTTTACATATATATAAAGATCATCGGTGATGCTTATATATGGATCCATACTATTCAAGCCTAAGGACATCTTAAGAAAGTCAATTAGCTCTGGTATGTGATATATCTTTGCTGCTGAGATCAACATTGCTGTTGTCAAGGTGTAAAGTGACCTTTGGTGTGAAGGAGATAATTTTCCATCAGAATCGAGGGATATGGTTCTCAGAGAGAGGGGTAACTGAAAAGAGCGAAGAACATTGTGATTGGAACCCTTTAACCGTGAAGCGAGAAGTGTCAAGCTGAATGAATGAGCTATAGCTGCAAAATTTGATGGCAAGTTATCAGGTAAATTGGACTGCATCCAGAAGGCCGAAAGCAGCTGAGCTGTTTGGTCTTCGCTTAGTTTTACAATGGTTGGTTCCGAATCTGTTGGGCTAGGGCTACTAGCAGCAATGTCAACAATTGAACAACTTATCCTGTGCAAATTTGGAGAACTTCTTCGAATACACCCATGTTTAAACTCCTCATCAGCATATTCTTTATCTTTAGAATCATCACGTCCATCCCCACTTTTTTCAACATGAGGTCCTTCCTTTTACCTCCTCAGCTTTTCAAAGAGCTTAGAGGCTGATGAAAAGATGGAAGCTGTTCTTGAGTGCAGTCTTCTAGGTTCATAGACAGACTCCATGTGTAAGGACATGCAATCATGTCTTGCATGGATAGAAGCAAGGACAAGGAGCACAGTGAAAATTCGGTGTGCAATTAAGCGGGTTTCCGCGTCTGGATGTATCATAGCTTTCAGAAGTTGAAGAAGAAGAGCCTCTGGATAAACCTGTTGTACATACGACTGAAATGAAACCAAGGAAATAATATGAGCGAGAATCATCATAGATCCAACTGTTGCCCTGGCAACAACTGCAACACTCGGCAGTTTCTCCAGTGCTATTGCCATCATATCAAATAGGAGCCTCGCATCGCTTATCCTTTTAGATATCTCCAGCAAGCAATCTTCAATTGAACTCTGAAGGGAAAGATTTGCATTTGACTCTTCTAAACCAACAGATTTATCAGTGGCTTGAAGGCTTTTCCTCAAGTGCCTGCACAAGTCACTGACAACCCCTGCTTCAGCAACCAGAGCTCGTGATCTGAACTGTTGAGCCAATGCAGTAACAATCTGAATTATAGAAGATTTAACACGAAGATCATGAGCAACGTTTTTGTGATCCAGGTGGCGGATGATAGCAGCCAAAATCAATTGGTCATTCCCTGAACTCTCCATCAAGAAACACATATTAGACAAAAGAAGCATTGCAAGTCCTTGCTTAGGAAGTCAATGTCTTCTTGTATCAAACTAAAGGAACATGGGCTCCAAGACTCGACGCATTGTTGTAGTCTCCTTTGCCAATTCATCCATTTTCTGGATGCAAATTTGAGACCATACTTTTGGTGTTTCAATCTCATCCCTTGTCAACTTGAAAGGATCCTTCTTTTCAGGCCTGGATCTTATAATATCAAAACTTGGCTAATATTATTAGTAACACAAGCATTTCCCCTCGCCTCACAACGCACAACTTCATTGACCCGGTTGTGATGTGTTTCTCCTTGTTCATCACTTTCATGATGTGTATCTGCCCCATAATTGTCCAAGACAACATACACAATCTCATCAAAATCTGAAAAGATGTGTGAAAACTCTGCCATGAACCATACCATGGCTGAGAGGCATTGCAAGCTAGCCGCCCGCAGGGACTTTTTGTCAAACCCTTCTCCATCATCACGAGCAAGTGTACAAATTTTGCAGACTAAGCTCTCAATATTATGTGTATATGTTCCATCAGCCTGACTGTAGATAAAATTTGTCAAGGTTTGACATCCCAGGATCTGCATTTCATCACCATGTGTGTAATCCAAAAGTTCATTTACCACATTCAACAGATTGGCAGCAAAATATGGCATTTGGCCCTTGCACAAGCAAAGTAGCTTATTGTAAGTCTCCATGATAACCCTCATTAACTTGAAGTGCTCAGAACGCAATTCCTTGTAGCTCCTTCGTTCCAGGTACTTGGCAATCTTTGGAACACGGAAAGGGTTCTTCGCGGCATACTCACACAACTTGGTGATTTTCCTTTCGTTTGGAGGATCATCCAGATTCTTCGGGAAGATGTCAGCAAGCAGTTTCTTGTAGCGCTTAACGGGCTGCCGAGATCGAGATCAAGGAAATCACTCAAGACGTTGAGGATCAAAATACGAATATGCTGAAGATCAAGGAAATCACTCAAGACGTTGAGGATATTGATATCAATGGAAAGACGAGAATTAAGGAAGACGTTGAGGATTTTGATATCAACAGCAAGACAAAAATCAAGGAAGGCGTTAGGGAAATTGATAAAATTGAAATTACTTAAAAGGGAGACACGCAGATTTGTTTTGATAAAATCTTCCTTTTAAGTAATCCTTCATCCACTCCACAAATTGTGGATCTTGTAAATGTCTTTTGTATATATACTTGTAATAGTTCATTGGAAATGTAACGTGAGAAATTCTCTTTCTTCTTTGTCCTCTCAATTTTCTCAGTTCGCTCATTGGTACGTTGGTGAAGGAATGGAAGAGGGTGAATTCTCCGAGGTGAGGGACGACCTGGCTGCTTTGATGCCATGTTGAAATGGGAGAGAAATGGAGAATGAGAAATCTTTTACGTGGTTCGGTTCATAGACCTACATCCACCAACAACACCAGAGCAACAGCCCCTTTGATTTCCTCTATTTTCTCTTTCTCTGTTTTTTTTCCATTGCTTTACATGGCTATGTATAATACATGATGAATATGAATGTTAAGATACTTTACATACATGTATCAAGATTGTTGAAGAAACTAATGAGAATGGCAATAATCCTTCCAACGTTCAAAGGATTTCAAAAGGCAGGATTGGGAGGAGTCGTTGGGCATGCGCTCTGAGGAATCGCCTCCGCCTTTCGGTTCATCGTCGATCGATAGGAAGGAAGATGTCGAGGAGGAGGAGGAGGAGAAGAACGCCAAGGTAGAAGAGAGATGAGGGAGATCATAAGCATCCACATCGGGCAGGCGGGAATTCAGCTGGGGAACTCCTGCTGGGAGCTCTACTGCCTCGAACATGGGATCCATCCCGACGGCATCATGCCAAGTGATACTTCTGTAGGTCTTGCGCACGATCCTTTCAATACCTTTTTCAGCGAAACTGGTGCTGGCAAGCATGTCCCTCGTGCAATTTTTGTGGATCTGGACTGGGTTCATTGCTGTTGGAGCGTTTGTCAGTTGATTATGGCAAAAAATCAAAGCTTGGATTCACCATCTATCCCTCTCCTCAGGTTTCCACAGCTGTTGTGGAGCCCTATAACAGTGTTCTTTCCACACATTTTCTTCTAGAGCACACAGATATTGAGAGGCCAACATATACCAATCTAAACATGCTTATCTCTCAAATAATATCATCTTTGACTACTTCATTCAGGTTCGATGGCACAATTAATGTTGATATCACGGAATTCCAAACCAACCTTGTCCCATACCCTCGAATTCATTCCATGCTTTCTTCATATGCACCAGTTATCTCTGCTGAGAAGGCTTATCATGAACAGTTATCTATTCCTGAGATAACTAAGCTTGCTGTTTGATGTACCGGGGTGATGTTGTGCCCAAGGATGTTAACGCTGTTGTTGCAACTATCAAGACCAAGAGAACTGTTCAATTTGTTGACTTGTGCCCAACTGGTTTTAAATGCGGTATAACTGTTCAATTTGTTGACTTGTGCCCAACTGGTTTTAAATGCGGTATCAACTATCAACCTCCCACAGTTGTTCTCGGAGGAGATCTTGCTAAGGTCCAAAGGGCTGTGTGCATGATCAGCAACAACACCGCCGTCGCCGAAGTTTTTTCACGCATCGATCACAAATTAAAGATAAGAAGGTTGGCCATAAGGGTGAACAACGAACCGAGCAACTCGAGCTCGTTAAAGCTCGACTCGAAATCAAGTTCGAGCCGCCTATTTTAATAAACAAGCTAAATTCGAGCTCATTCTTGGCCATGCCTGGTTACCTCCTCAATGAACCCAGCTAACCAGGCCTGGTCAGCTTCTCTGGGTTTTTTCCCAGTCAGCCTATTTGACAAATATTATTGAAAGACAATTCAGAATTCCACTGAGCTGAAAATTCTTTAATCCATCCTCAAATTGGCGATAAGAAAGTTATTTCCTCGCTTTCACTACGAGAGTTGACAGCTGTGAGGCGACGTTGAAGGAGGCGGGGCAGGGCCGGCCCCCTCTCAGTTAAAAAAAGATTTTAAAATTTTACATGTATATTTTAAAAGTTGTATTTATTATATATAATAATTTTAAAACAAGTTTTAAATGCCGTTCATAAAGCAGCGGTTAAGTTAAGGTTGTCAATCAAGGTGTAAATATTTTATGGAACAATATTTGTTATACATGACCTGCATTTTATAATTCAACATCATTAAGCAGTTAAATCCCAGGGCTATACTAAACCTGAGAGTCTTTGTCATTGGGGGAAAAAGATAAACTGATCAGAAGTCAATGTTGTAGATGAACATCAATTTATTTTCTAATTAAAGACATGTAAGATAAATTGTATAACTCAAAAAAATTAAGAATATAATTTCAATCCCTTCAAAAACTTATCAATAATTAAAAACGGTCGCTTTATTTATTTGCATGTTCTCATATACCAGGCGCGTGATAAAGAGGGAAATTGATTGTAACATCAGCGAATTCCAAATTGCTTATACATATGGATCCTTGACAACAGATTGGGATTCATTTATCAACAGATTTTTATCTTCCATTTGAACTGATTTCTATAACAGGATGTGAAAATGACATCCAAGCAGTTTATTTCCCCAAATATATATATATATATATAAAAGAGAGAGAGAAAGAGAGAGAGAGAACACACAAAAGCTACCCACGTCCTTCAAATACAACCTTGTTTAAATTAGCTAAGTTTTAGAAGCCCTTTCATTTTGCAGAAAAAATCCGTGAATGGCAGTGAAAAGGCATTAGATTTGCAGATACCAACCATGAAATGTTTACAGAAACTGCTTGGTTATTTCCTTATTTTTCTTCCCGTTTAGAACTTCACGTCTCCTGAAAACATAATTCCTTCGCACCTTAGGAAGAATTTGTTTTTTTACGTCTATTAAACTTTGATATCGTTCTTCGTCCAAAAAATTTTGGAAATGCACGATAAAGGACTAATTGGCTCTCCCTACCATTGATGCCGGCACATTTAGCCGCAATGTCGAAGGCAGACTTCTGAAGGCCAACAAAACAACCACAATCATCTTCCCTGAGATCAAGTCATCAACTTGGTTGTGGTCCATGGAGTAGAGCTCCATTGCATGCACCACCTTGCCCTTGAACCCCACTATGTGCACCTGCCCTAAGAATTTATTTGCCAATTTCAAACAAGAGTGAAGAAATCCACAGCAAACTCAACTTGTGCATGTGCAGATCCTTTGCAAGCTATGACATATTCACTGTCTGCATCTTTCTTACATTTTTAATGACAGGGAACCCTCAAAAGGAATAACTATCAATGACGCCAGCGGCTAGACCTTACAAGGACAGCACCATGGGAAAACTGAAGCATTAATTGCACTTGATTATGAGGTTTCTTTGCTTACTGACCTTTGTGCATCGTTGCTGAGCATTATGGACTGTAATGTGCCATGACCCACTTGAGCCGAATGCTTCACCAGACCAAGCAGTGCCGTTGCAAGAAATGACGCCATTTTCCTGGGATTCTGAATTATTGACGAAATCCATCCCGACTACTTTGGAAATGAATTATATGTATTGCAGGAGTTGGAAATGTCTGGCATAGGATTGAATATAGTCCAACACCTCACTACCATGAGTGGGGCGGGAATTGATGACCGAAGCCGGCCACGGAATCCGAGAACTGGAAGGCGAGCTTCGGTGTCTGCAGTAGGGTAGAGTCCAATGTTCTCAACACACACTCCCCCAACATTGTCCTTCATTTCGAAGAGACGATGGGATCGAAGGCTTTTGTCTTCATATATTTGCAGCCAATCAAGCCACTGATTCCAGCCCTTACGATTGCAATCTTTTTACCCTCCGTTCTGTAAACAGCCACAAGCAGAAGCAGATCTGCAGTCAGTTTGATTATGGGCAATCCAAAATTCAGCAACGGTTGGATGACAGTTAATAAAACAGCAATGCATCTGATATATATCCACTTGTTGAGTCGCTCTTTATGCGGTAATTGCGATTATCGAGAATCAAAATCAGCAAAACTTAATCCCATGAAACAAGGATCTTAGACCTTGCCACTAATAGCTTCGCCCCCTTGATTAGGTGATTGGAGTTACAGACTTTCAAGTTGAATATGGTTAAATAGTTAGGACCAAGGCTGAATCTCCAGCTGCCGGTCCCCAACTTGTCTAATGAAAACGAAAACGGCAGAAACTCAGTTTCTGTGAGCGTGAGGATCTTTATTTCCTTACAAAAAGGGAGTCATCGATGCATTAGTTAAAGCGCAATGAGGCGGCACTTATTGAATAGAAGATTCGGCTTTCTGCTGGACAATGAATAGGATACTTCACTACTTAATATAATAAATATGTCTTCATAATATATGCGATAGAGAACCATAAATTCACTTGTTTATGTAGTAGATTAACAAGCAGGATGATATTGTGGTCTTAGAAGAAACGTAAGTAATCTCGGAGCCTGTAAAACAAATTGCATTGTTTGGATTAGGCATTGATATTGCCGTTTTGTCCTTAGTCTTAGCTTATCTCTGTTTTGTGCTTAAACTGCATGCACATGCAGTAGTAAATAAGTTTGTGAATGGATCAATTATATCTGGCTATCAACCTAAATTCATTTAATTAGATTTGGCAAGAAAATAAGAAATGCTTGCAACTATTAACGGATTCCGCACGCGGTTTTGTGATTGGGCTGGAGATTGGACCACATCTCAATAAACGATCCAACCCCATGTTATGAAAATACCGAGTCTCTTGATTCAATATCTTAAAAAGTAGCTAAGTCCAACTTCAAATTTGATTTTGGACCCGAGTTAGATAGGATTTGATTAGGTCAGAGTTGGTAAAATACAAATTAATTGACTTGAGTCAGTTTGTTTATATTCTTCTTGTAACGGTATAAACTGTTCGGATTTGGGTCGGATCCAACCCTTATTGAACTTGACCTAATCATAACCTATGTAATCGGATTTGGACTCATTTTTTTTTAATGAAAAATAAAAAGAATTAGCCTATGCCTTATGCATGGCCTAAAGACGTAGACAATTTGGATCTGGGTCTGGTCCTACCTTTACTGAATCTGTTTTAATCGCATCCTATGGTTGATACCTGATTGTTTAAAACTGAATTTAGATTGGACTAGCCCAATCGAATCTTGAACTCGAATTTGGATTTAGTTGTGAAACCTCTCATACTAAATACTAATCCAATTATTAATTCAAAAAATATTATTTTTTGGGCCAAAATTGGACTAAACAATTTTGAGTTCTGATCAGTAGTTGAATATATTGGATGCATTGGCACCGTAATATCACCTGTGTGTCAAGTTCATGTGAGACCTGGGGTTTGGATCTGGGCACAATCATGAAACCGCATATAGAATTCGAGCCTGCGTAAATCATCGGGTCCACTTTACTTGTCAAATTTATTGGGATAAATAATTTCAAATTTGGGTCAATAATTAGATGCATCTAATCTCTTAATATTAATGGAAATTAAGGTGTACAATACTGAAAGGAACTCACTTTCAAAGATGAAACGGAAAATGAAATATTAATCGAAAATGTGCAAGATTTACCGTCGACATCCTTGTGAGGTGTATATATATATATATATCAACTCGCTCGACCATCAATATGGTGTTTCAGTCTATACGCATTGGCTCAAATCAATATATTTTCTTATCTTGAAAAATAATTTTCATCCATCCTTTAAAGGGCTGGACCCATGAACTTGAGCATCAATAAAATATAAGTTTACAAAACTCAGGTTTTGCATTACAAAAAAAAAAAAAAAAAACTCCATTTTGTGGGCCAACGGTAGCCGATCATTCTGACCGAACCACATAAAAAAAAAAGATTTGGATGCTGAAAAAAAATTTGATACTTAGATTATGAATTCATATCACATTCGGATATAAGAAACGGCATCCCGTCGAATTTAGAGTCAGATTTAAGTAAATGTGGACCAAGTTAGGATTCGGATTTTGTCAGGATAATAGTTTTAATTTGAATAAACATCTTGTAATGAATGTCTATAATATGGTTTGGATTAGATATAAAAGTTGGATTTGGATGTTAATTGAAAAACCAAATTTGAATGGATTTCAATTATGAATTCAGAATTTTGGGTTTGGATATGATATCAATTTTTTTTTCATCCGAATTGAAAATTCATATTTGAATGTAAACGGATATGGTAAGTATACATCTGATTCCAATTGTATCCCTGCCGTTCCCTACAGCTTAGGAACTAAATACAAAGCACTTCAAGCTTGTTCATGGATTATTGAAAATTTTAAAGGAATAAAGGAAAAAAGAGTAGAGCCACGAATTTGCCTACTTATAATGGAGTTTACGTTGGGGTATTGCATTGTGAATTTGCATGCTATAAAATTTAAATCCAAGCTTATTATCGGTCTTCGTAGAAAGGGAAAAAAAAGCCTAACTAACTTCTCAGATTATCATCTATAATAAAGTTATTTTCGCTGTTTAGATTCTAAGGGTCTGATCTTATGCTGAACTCATCTTACCAAAACATGGATTTCCGGTCCAAAGCGATCAAATTACACACGACCAAAATTCATAGCTTTAGATGACAATGTGTCAAAGCAAAAAAGTAAATATCCTAACTATGAATATATGACGTAATTCTTGAATTTTTTAAATAAATAATTTTAAATCCTTCTTAGTAATCAAATATCTATATTTGAAATTTAAAATATCAAAATCTTGTATATTATAATGAAATGCACCCCCCGGGTGCTGCTTGGTATGCGTTAGTATTTCATGAATGTCTCTCAAAAATTAGGGTAGACTCATGAAATACTATTATTTTACAAATCAGACCCAATTTCTGAAGAAATTTTTTCTGATTTCTGGGACATATTCATATAATATTAACACAGGGTTGCTGTCAACAAACACCTCTAAAAGATGTTTGATGGATCTGAGACTTAAAGCATTAGAGGGGAATGATGCGTACAAACATTATATGAAATTATCAGTTGTCATTGTTTCCTAAATAAACATATATTTTAAAAGTACTTTTAACATTATCAAGAAGTGTGATCATTAACTTGGCATTGAAAAAAAAAATAGAAGAAATATCTTGATATTCTTATAAAAAAAAAGAATGTATAAATATTAATTCTTACACTCGCTAAGGTTGATGTTGGTCTTCTATATTAAAAAACGACGTTAGATTTTTATTTTTTTTTATATGGTATTATAGCAGAAAGATCCCCATATGGTGCATGAGAAAATAAAGAGCATTATGCAAGTGTTTAACGTTATTAGATAAAAATTTCACAATAAAATGATGGGCATCATTGATAAAAAAATAATAATTTTGTGACCTATAAGGAAATTATATTGTGGAGGTGAAGATGGACACAAATAATAATAGCATTATGATCTCTTGGGTTTTTCAAGTATGTCTTGGGGGTGAAAATGGAAAGGGTTATGCAAATAATTTAATGTTATAAAAAAAATCTTCTCAATAAAAGAAACGTTATTATTGTTAAAGTTAATATGGTGACTTATAATCTATAAAAGCAAAGATGTAATAAAAATAATAATAACATTCTTATCAACGAGCATGGTCATCCATCTGAATTTGCAAAAAAAATCAAGTTTCTTGACCAAATGTTATTATTGTTGACTATAATTTTGCAACCTACAAGGAAATGATATCTATAAAAATAAAGAAGTCAACAAAAAATAATAATTGCATTGCTATCAACAAGAGATTCGGCGACCCAAAGTTGTAAAAAAAAATGAAGAGATATCTAAAGATTATTGCAAACGAGAGTATAAATATCAAATCAAACCATATGATCCTTAAACCATATGATCCTTAAGACTAATGGTAGCCTTCACTGTGAATCTCATGGTTTCTCATCATTTTTTATGTATTTTTAACACCATCCAAGTTTGTTGTGTGTATTTTTTATATTTTTTTTAAGAAAAAAAATCATTGTCATCAATAAATGTGAAATGCTGCTGACTTTCCAGCCTTCACTAAGGTAACACATCGATAAAAGAACCTCTGACAATTAATTAACCTTCTCTGTATTTGCATTAATACAGAAAACTCAGAATCAATGAAGAAGACAAGTGATATCTGCCCCTTCAAACATGAGAATTAAGGCAACAAAGCGGTGAAATTATAATAATGCCTTTACATAGGACGATAACAGGGAACCGTTCCATACTTTAACAAAAACTGAACAGTACCAACCAGAAGAACTGCGTAACTCCCTTAATTATTAAAACTACAAGAAATACATGACCGCCTTCAATATCTACCAAGAATGCATAAACCTGGAGAGGGAGACCCTACCCTTCACAGCTCAGCTACTTGTTTCTGTAGATCTTCCCCCAGCGGTAGAAGAAGCCAACGGCCCAACACCACCAAGCCCAGCTGCCCAAAGATTCAGGCCATAGTTCTTCCACTCCGCGGCGACCTCGCCCCTGCCGTCCAATGGTTTTGGGGGTTTATATACTGTGATTGCTTTCTCCAGTTCTTCTTCTTTCAGTGGAATTACTGCATGTCCTGATTGCTTCTTCTTCTTATTATTATTATCTTCTTTGTTGTCGCGACCGTGTCCATCACCCACGGCGGACAAGTTCTTCGCAGGGATTCACCCGTCCCTCGTCAGGATTCGGGCTTTCTCTTTCACTTTCTAAACTTCAAGGAGGAGGACGACGGGATCTACGTTTCCCGTCAACACCAGCTTCCTCATTTCTGGGTACAAATCCACGGATTCAACACCTGTAATATACATGAATTTGAACGCATCATCATTTAATTAATATCATATACGAATCTGCCCGGCCGTCCATTTCAATGCAAGAATCAGTTTAAGAGGGTGCCATCTTGTATTACCTTCAACTTCCGTCAAATACATTTCCACGTCGGCTGCTGTCAGAAATGCCGGGCAAATTCGTATACGATACTAATTAAGCATGTGATCGGATTGAGGAATGATGATGCGTTCAAATTCATAAACTTGTATATTACAGGTGTTGAATCCGTGGATTTGTACCCAGAAATGAGGAAGGTGGTGATGACGGTAAACGTAGATCCCGACGTCCTCCTCCTTGAACCTTGAAGTTCAGAAAATGGAAAAGAAAGCCCGAATCCTGACGAGGGGAGCGTCAATCCCTGCGAAGAACTTGTCCGCCGTGGGTGATGAACACGGTCGCGACAACAAAGAAGATAATAAGAAGAAGAAGAAGAAGCAATCAGGACATGCAGTAATTCCACTGAAAGAAGAAGAACCGGAGAAAGCAACGACAGTACATAAACCCCAAAAATCATCGCATGGCAGGAGCGAGGTGGAAGCGGAGTAGAAGAACTATGGCCTGAATCTTTGGGCAGCTGGGCTTGGTGGTGTTGGCTTCTTCTACCGCCGGGGAAAGATCTACAGAAACAAGTAGCTGAGCTGTGAAGGGCAGGGTCTCCCTCTCCAGTCTCCAGGTTTATGCATTCTTGGTAGATATTGAAGGCGGTCATGTACTTCTTGTAGTTTTAATAATTAAGGGAGTTACGCAGTTCTTCTGGTTGCTACTGTTAAAGTATGGAAGGGCTCCCTGTTTTATTAGAATTTTACCGCTTTGTTGCCCTAATTCTCATGTTTGAAGGGGCAGATATCTCTTGTATTCTTGATTGATTGTACTAATGCAAATACAGCGAAGGTTGATCGTCTAGTTATGTCCAAGGACAGCCACTAGAAAAAAATGTAAGTAGAAATTCATTTTTTGATAAGAGTTTAATGGTAGTCGCTTGCATCTTTTGCTTCACCTAAAATTTTCCCGGTGATGCCGGGAACTGGTGTGAAGGAGTTTTCGTAAGCTCAGAAATTAATCCCACTAAAGGCTATATAGTTCTTGTGGGAAGGGGCTGTCATTTCTAAAGAATCACTTAGGTGGCTCAAACTTTTGGTTGAGCAGCTGAGGGCAGGAAGCCTTAAAGATTTGGTTTGCATTCCGTTTTATCCTTTTCAGCCCAAATTATTTTATTTTCTATTTAAATTGGGCAAGATTTTTTTTTTTTTGGTTAATTTACACTTGAAAACGACAGCTTGAGAGTCAAGAGACTTCATTGCCTTACGAGAAGGAGATCGGTTTCCAACAAACTTTAAAATTTACAATAAAATTACGTGTGTCTTGTCAAGCCCAAGTTAGTTTCAATTTGAATGCAAATAAATTTTATTTTTATTCTTACTTTGCTAGATCCCAAACCACTAGGTCATTGACAAAAACCAGACCATTAGAAATTGATTTTTAAAGTAGTTTTTTTATATATTGCGCCCATATATATAGATATGGCCTCAATAACGTTTTAGTCAGAATCATACACCAAGTTAGTCATTTTTTGAGGTTAACATGTTTTTTCGTGTAATTAAGAAAAAAATAAGCGGCTCTTGTGACACCAATTTTTTAATGCTAGAAAAATAAGTATTTTTCTTAAATACCATTTGAATTAAAACATATTTTATGTTGAATTAGTATTTATGAACTTAGTATAACATTTATATTTTATTTAAAATGCTTTTTGACAATTATCCTTTTCAACAGAAATCAATTTTATTTTTAAGTCGAATATTTAAAAATGGTTCTTTTTTTTCAATTTTTTCATGCAAATGCAAACAACCTGATAAAGGGACATCACGGTTGGACCATCATAAGGAGGTCAGTTTAGGAGAAGTCAACTTGAAATTTAGAATTTTATCATATCAAGTTGTATATCTTATTCAGACCAAATTAATTTAATTTCCAAGTGATGGAATTGAAAGAGGTTTTCTGTTTTGGTTACACCCGAAAACTATGATAGAATTGAGATACATCGTGGCTTGCCTCATAAGTAAAACTCATGTGCCCGGCTTTTATTCGTCTTAGTTTTGGAATTCTGTGACCCTTTAAAGATGCAGCCCCTTTGATTGCTCCTCCTGGTTTAAGATTATCAAGATTTGAGATCCCATGGATTCTTCAAGAGCAGCAGACCTTCTCCTCTCTTGGACCTTAAATAATGAGACCTTTTGTCAATGCAAAAAAAGAAATAAAGACTTCAACCGTGGATCCTAATTAAGTGACATAACCTATGATTTTTAGTTTGATGAACTTTGAATTTTAGCAAGAAATTTTTGCCATAGATCTGAATTAATCTAGATGAATTAATAATTACCAAATGTCCCCTAAGAGTACGATGCCGTATAATTTCCTCCATTAGTTGATAAAAGTAGTTCAAATATTTGATTCTTATATAAAAACCAGCAGAGAAAGATTACGAATCCTAAACATATTGAGTGGAAAAAATTATATTTCAAAGATAACTATCCTACTAGCTGTCCATGTCGAATTGGAGACCCACTCTCTTGTTGGTTCAACAACACAACGAAGACAACACGAAAACAGAGCTCAAGCAACAACTCAACGATAGGTTTCTACTTATTGAGTGCAGGCTTTTCAAATCGAGAGCAAATTTGAAAAGAAAAACCTTATAAGAAAAAAATCATTTAATCACACGATCAATATATGGCAGTGCTCTTGAGATGTAGTTCCTTAATTCCATGTTGTACAAATACAAAGTTTCTTTTGAGAAACATTTGAAACCAAAGTCGACCTAACTTTTTATTTTAAGCATGAAATTGTTTATTGTTTTTTATCGGATCATCAGTTTGTTTGTGAAAAGACAAGCTAGCCTCCACATTACCAGCTGGACATTATTCATTGTTTAAGCTTCCAAAGATTTCTGGCCATTAATAAGGAAATGCTTCTAAAGGGACAAACATACCATTGCGCATGTTAGATGTGAATTAAGCACGATCCAACTATATTGATAGCTAGGTAGATGTGAATTACGTAGTTGGGTGAGTAGAATGAGTATTTCGTATTCCCTATCCTCAGGGGTATCCGTCATCAATATATATTATATTTTTTTGAGATAGTTTTTAATAACATAAAATGAAAAAAAAAAACATCCAGCTATGAGAAGTCGACAGATTTCAGCTGACTATCTCTAGAATTAGATGGTTATTTTTTATTTTATGATGATGAAAACCATCACCAAAGGAGTATTGTAATGGCCAGTTGATTAACCACTACTTTTAACAACAAAATGTACCTTTCATGATAGTTTTTAATGATACAACATAAAAAATAAATAGATGTCCACCTCTAATTATACAACATAAAAAATAACTATCTAACCACAGAGGCAGCACGCCCATTTTATCCACACATGTTAGTTAATTCGATATATGAAAAAAACAATTAAAAACACTATGAAACACACATGGACGTGAAGTTTGAATATTGTTTATTTAGAAATAGGATGTCTTAGGCCATCAAGCTCAAGCCAGTTTCAAGGCTTTCCTAGCTTAAATGCTTTTGCTCTAACTTGCTAGCTAAGTAGCAGGGTCTTCTATTTTGCTGCTACATCCGGGTGCGGGTGTGGCTTTGACTTGTATCCGAGCCCAGTCAAATGCGGTCAGCCGCACCAGACTATCTTTGTCCAATTCCGACATGCAACGGACTTGCATCATACTTGAGTCGGTGCGGTCGACCCGCGTCCGGTCTAAATGTATCCCATTTTTTTGGTTTTTCTTTTAATTTGTTAAAACATAAATGACAAGGGGTTAGGGCTTTGAAACTGAAACCTTTCACCCCCTACTACCTTTGCCTATGCCTTACCATGCAGCGTGATCCTCCTTTTAGCGATCTTCACTTTTTGTTCTTCTACAAATGGTGGCAATCTTTAACCCTTTTTCGGTGACGAGAGGCATTGTCAGCACCATCCAACGACAAGAGGCATTGCTGCGCTGAAACTGCACCATCGCCATCTCCTAGAGCGACAAGAGCTGTTGTGTCTCCATGTGTTGTGTTTGTCTTTCATTGCATCTCTTTTAAGTCAATTTTACTTTTGTTTGATACTTTCATATCATGCCATCATGGGATACAGCCTATATGCCTAAACAATATACGGCTCTCAACTTCTCTTGTACTTTTGCAGTTCTGTGGACCGTGGTATATATACTGTCAGCCGTGTACATATGCAGTCGTGTATATATACTTTGCGACTGATATAGCGATATGTTGTCATGTTACAAACTTATAATATATAATATAAGCTTTTGTATATATGCATTATGCAGCCGACCAGCTGTGGTCTGTATCGTTTATTTAACTTTAAATTTTCAATTTATACTTCTATGATTCTATCATTTCTTTATGTTATATCTTAGACAGTTAGTATGTTATATTACTAAATTACTATCTATAATGTATTATATATAATATATGATGTTTTCATATTTTCGTATGCAATACAATTATTCAAGTATATTATATACATTAATAATTAAACTGTAATAATAATATATACATGCTCATGTTGTTATATATATATATATATATATATATATAATAACATTGGCTCCAACTACTTATTGTGGGAAAAGAATGGATCCAACATCGAAGCCCCCTCATTCTTTGAGTTTGAGTCAAGAATGGCGTACTAAATTTTTTGAGATGCGCCATTTGGACACTCCCACCTGCTGCACGGCATTCACATGACCTGCTCCAACCCGCCATGCTACACCCCTTAAACCACAAGAAATTCATTACTCTTCTCGTTTAAACATGTCGAACTTGTGTTAGTTAAAAGTTACATTTCCACCAAGCCCATTAAGATTGTCCTACTTTATAAAGAGTCACCCATCCAACTTGTTTCATGCTACTGCGGTTGTATGCTAAGGATTGTATAATTGGCAAACTCGTTGATCTGAATTATGAGTCGCCTAAATTGGTTATAGTCGTTCATTTGTTGGTTCACAAATCGGGGCTCGCTGAGCCAGTTAGGATCATCAACTAATTACATGGTCTTTTTTATGACTTAACCTGACTGAATCACTGAATCAATAAAATTTTTTGTGGCTAATTTTAGTGACAAAAAAAATAACTGTATGAGACAGAGGTAGCAGACTTATTTCAATTTTCTATATATATATATATATATATGACAGATTCCATGGCACTAAGTCTGAGATAGGAAAAAATTCAAATATTTTTTGACAAATCTAACTGTACATGACCTTATCAATGTTTTGATGAAAATTAACATACATTAAGTTAATTAATTTTTGAGTTTAATAAAGTTATAATTACGTACGCTGTAATAAGAGGCATTAGTCACGGAGGCCCATAAGTTTCGCCCACGAGCTGCGGTCTGTTGGCCAGCAGGTACCGGATGATCTCTAGCCGCCGTGATTCGACGGCCACGTGCAATAGCGTTTTGCCATAAGACGGCACCAGCTGGTTGAGGATGTCCGGATCGACCGCCGCCAACTGCTGTAACTGCGGCAAGTTGCCAATCGCACAGGCGGTGTAGAGCCTTCCGTCCATCCCGGCTTCACGACGGACTTCAGGCCGGATGACGTCCCCACTACCGGCCGGATGGTTCCTGTCGTTTCGTCTATGCACTGCACCTGTTAAACGTCCATCATGCATCATATCAGCAGCCACAAAGGAAGAGCGACGAACACCTTGAGGTGTTGGTTCATTAAGCACCCCGCAATTGAAGTTCAGAGTAATCGAAAGATTGATTGCAGCCATAACCATAGAACCATAGGAATGGAGGGCGGTCAAAGTGAGTTGCGTGCACACACCAAAGAGAGGGGGGGACATTTTTGAAATTTTTCTATAAAGGTAGTGGACATTTTAGATTTTTTCTCCTTTTAAAATTTTGTTTATCCTTTTAAAAAAGTTTTAAATTATTTTAATAGAGGTATTTTGGTCCTTGCAATCATTGTGCACAAAATTTTTGGTTGCCATGTCTTTAATATTTAAAAGAAATGCCATGTCTTTAATATTTAAAAGACTTACGAATTGTTGCAATTTTAAATTATGTTGATGATTTTCCATTTAATTTTCAAATTTTTTAGGAGCCCACAAACGGAGAAAATGGAGGGTACGATAAGATCTATAGAAGATATTAAAATGAAGACACGATTAGATCCTTGCAAGCCTGCATATTTTACAAGAAGTAGTTTGGCTGAACCCAAGTTGTGAACACAACATACCACAAACAAGATGCTTATAAATAGCAAGCGGGTCCGTGAATCTCCTAATCACTATTGTTTAAGAACCATTAAGAATAGAAAATGGATAATAAACTAAAATAGCTCAAGTGGAAATTTTTTATTTCAGAAATACTTATTTATTTGCTTAACTAGTCTATGTCGGATTGCGAACCCATTGCTATATAATTAATTAGACAAGGAATTGAAAAGCCAAATGAATCTAGCTCATTCTTTTATTATTATTATAATTGAGTTTCAGCTATCATTTTTACCAAGATGATTCGAAAGAGTGCTCAAGAAATTATCGAAGTGAGACGCTAAAACTTGTTGATCGGCCAGACCTTTTCTAGGAACAAATTTTAAAGAACGGCTTGGACATTAATCAAACGATTTGAGGAGCAATGGCAGAGCTCTGGAAGTGTTCCTCCTTAACTACTTACACATAAAATTCCTTGAACCAAAATCTACCTCAACTCCTTTGAATACGAGTTTTTTTGTTCTTCTTAAACAGATCAGTAATTTTCATTATAAACAGATCCTAGCTTATCCTTTAACAGTTTCGATTATAGCTCCAAAAAAAAAAAAGATGGGAATCAGAACACTTAACCATATGGTAAGATCCATTTATAAGTCCTTTAACATTCATCACAATCTTACATTGGGGCTAAGCCTTTTAAAATGTGACAACCAGTAGTTTCCTAAACCCTTGTCAACATTTCATGACAATGATAACCCATTGATGTGTTAGTTAAATATCCAATTTATTTTTTTATCATATCAATTGCAGTTATGATCATAAACATAGAGAACTGTAATGAACTTAATTGAATCAAAGTCTACCTGAATTCCATATGACATTTTTTATTATTCTTAAACAAAACAGCAATTTCCTTTTCAAAAGACAAGTTGGCATTTATTGTTATGAACTTAATGAATTCATATGTTGTCACGGAAAAAAAATTAGTTGCTTATTGTTGCCAAACATATGGTCTCTCTTACTATGCATTGGTGCCCCGCTAATTAAAGTTTCATGCACCCATCGGTTGACTGTGTCTCTTTGGGCATGCGTTGATTTGGCGTAGTCTTTTTTTTTTTTCTGTTTCTAATTTTTTTGACTTTGTATCTATGTGTGTGGAGAGTTTTTGACTCGGCCAATTCCTTCTGATTGAACTTTCACACAAACTGTACATTTTTAACCTAAAACAAACCAATTTTTCAACTACAAACAAAGACTGGTTAAAAGGGAAAAAAAAAAGGCCAAAGACACACACGAATTTTAAAGTACAAATAGAAGACTGTGCTTAAGGGGAAAAAAACACGCACACTATGGCCAATGGTGTAAAAATTTTAGCTAATGCAGTCAAATGTCCAATTCATGTTGAGCTCCCTCCTAGTCCTCAGCTTCCGCAGAAGGTAATTCACGACGGTCGCCCCTATGCTTGCGAAAACGAATGCAGAGAGAGTAAGCAGCAGTGGAAACTTTTTGGTTGTGGGGCAGTATATCAACCATGCACCGATCACGTAGTCGATTAATATGCATATGACCGACACGTCCGTGAGTGTTTTCGCGACGTCCCACTGGCGAATGAGCCTGTCTCTGCTGAACGCCACAACGGTGGACTGCATGAAGACAATGGCGAGGGAGGTCAGCAGCGCGACCGCGTTGAAGAACAAAAAGGCGTCGAAGAGCCAGTGAGTGCTCAAAATGGCCCTCCCTTTAAGAGGACCGTCCTGGTACACACCGCCTGGCGGGTTCAACAGCGTCGAGAACGCTAGGGTTGCGATCAGAGCGGCTGCGACGACGACGCCGTGCAGATGCTTGTCCGAAGCCTCATGACGACTCCGGAATCTGCCTACACGTCCTGTGATGCAGTGGGCTTCTCTGAGGACAGATATCATTTGTCCAAACTTAGGATGATTGTGCTCTTCAATGGCAATGTCGAGGGCTGTCTTCCCAATGTTGTTGCGAGTGTTCACCCGCACTACCTTCTCCTTCAATATGAAACTCACCAACTGTAAATTTGAGAAGTTAGTTGAACTATTAAGAGACCTTCCCCCCTCCCAAAAAAGGAAACGGAAAAAAGGTTTCTCTCTCTCTCTCTCTCTCTCTTATATATATATATATATATATATATAATTGGCAGATTCCATACCACTAGATCTGCCATCCAACCTATATTAAAATATTTTTTTACAAGTCTTCTAACCCTATAGGTATGACCTTATCAATGTTTTGATGAAAAGTTAACATATATTAACTGTTTTTTGAAGTTCATACATATGCAGTAATAAGAAAATAAAATAAACGACTCTTAAAATCTCATTATTTTTAACAATAGAAGAGTGAACATTTTCATAAATACTGCATGAACCAAGACATGATTGAAGTTAAATTAGTAATAATTATAAATATTTTGAAACGTGTATATGTTGTTTAAAATGTCTTCAATTAACTTATGCGCAATATAATGATATTTCAGAATTGAAATGTTGGGAGAGAGAACCTCCATTGATCTAATCATAACGCTGAGGTGCAGAACGGTGTTTCCATGTTCATCAGTTTTCCTAGCATGTTTGCGGGGATTATATGCCAGGTAGGTACACCTAAAGGCCTCGAGTTTACCATTCTTCGCCATTAAATGGAAGATGTTCTCGCGAGCACTGGTGACTTCTTTAATGGCTTTAGGCTTCTCATCAAGAATCGCACGGATCATGTCCGTCTTGCCATTTTTTGCTGCCAAATGCAGAGGTGTTAGTCTCTGTGGCCCATAAGTTTTGTCCACGAGCTCCGGTCTGTTGGCCAGTAGGTACCGGACGATCGCTAGCCGCCCTGATTCGATGGCCACGTGCAATAGCGTTTTGCCAGAAGACGGCACCGGCTGGTTGAGGATGTCCGGATCGACCGCCGCCAACTGCTGTAACTGCGGCAAGTTGCCGGTGGCACAGGCTTTGTAGAGCCTTTCGTCCATCCCGACTATACGCCGGACTTCAGGCCGGATGACGTCCCCACTACCGGATGACTGCTATCCTTCACTCGTTTCGTCTATGATCGATTCCTGTAAACGTCCATCATGCATCATGGAATAAGAATATAACTGGTCATGTGGCTGGAGAGACTGGGTTTTCTTCCTGGTTTTTGCTCAATATTGATGCTCACAAACATAGAAAATGGATGGTAAGATAAGATTTATAGAAGATATTGAAATGAAGACACAATTAGATCCATGCAAGTCTGCATATGTACCACTATGCCTTGAGCTTTTTCGGTGAGTAATTGTCCTCCATGATTATTTGGTTGATTACAATCAAAGCGGCCAAATTAAGAAGCAGAGAATTGATGGGAAAGAGATGATACACACCTGAGATGTAGTTTGGCCAAGACCAAGATGTGAACACAACATACCACAAACAAGATACATATGTATAGCAATCCGGTCTATGAATCTCCTAATTATTATTGTTATTGTTCAAGAATCGATTAAGAAAGTGAACTGTCATTGTCTAATAAACTAAAATAGCTCAAGTGGAGAATATTTATTTCAGAAATAATTATTAATATTTGGTTAACTAGACAATGTGGATTGGAACCCATTGCAATACAATTAATTAGACAAGGAATTGAAAAAGCCAAATAAATCTAGCTCATTTTATTTTTTATTATAGCTGAGTGTCAGCAACCATATTTTAGGATGATGATTCGAAAGTGGGCTCAAGAAATTATCGAAATGAGATGGTTAAAACTTGTTGATCAGCCAGACCTTTTCTAGGAACAAGTTTGAAATAAATGCTTACACATTAACCAGATCATTTGAGGAGCAATGGCAGTACTCTTTGAAGTTTTACTCCTTAACCACTGACACATAAAATTCCATGAGCAGGGTTTAGGGTTTAGGGTTTAGGAAATCTACCTCAACTCCTTTGAGTTTGAGATTTTTTTGTTTTTCTTAAACAGACCTGTGATTTCCTTATTCAAAGACAAGCTTGGTTTCCATAGTACCTGGCTTAGGCTTCTTGGCCTAAAAGATCTCAACCTACCCTTTAGCAGTTTTGATTTTAGCACCAAAAAACATGGGAATGAAAACTTAACAATTTGACCAACCTTTATTAAGCCCCTTGGCATTCTTCACCATCTTAGATTGGGACTAAACTTTTTAAAATGTTACAACGAGCAATTTCCTAAACCATTCTAATATTTCATGACATTGATAGCCTAGTTTAATCTGATGATGTTTTAGTTAAATACCTAATTTACATTTTATCATATTAAATTCAGATATGATCATAAACATAGAGGTTTCTCATGAACTTAATTGAATCAAAATCTACTTCTTCATCTTTGAGTATGAGATTTTTTCTTTGTTCTTAAACAGAGCAGTAATTTCCTTTTCAAAAGACAAGTTGGCCTTCATCGTAATGAACTTATGTAATTCATGTCGTCAGAGATTGCTTATTGTTGCCACATATGGTTTTTCTTACTATGCATCGGTGCCCCCGCTAATTAAAGTTTCCTGCATCGATCCGTTGACTGCGTTTCCTTGGGTATGCGTTGACTATGAGTAGACCTTCTCTTTTTTCTTAAAAAAAAAAGAGAGAGAGAGAGAGACTTTGCAATTACGTGTCCGGAGAGTTTTGACTCAGCCAATTCCTCCTCAGCCTTCCCTTTTACTTTTGAAAAAATAATCTGTCACCCTCGGATTGCCAAGGAGTTTGTTTAAGCATTGAAACCTGTTGGCACTACCGGAACCAACAAATTTGGTTGGAAGGTCACTAATTTAATATATATATATATATATATATATATATATATATATATATATATATATATATATATATATATATATATATATATATATATATATATATATATATATATATATATATATATATATATATATATAACAAAGCGTTATTGTAAAATTAAACAAGCTTTGTTTAATAAGATCTAAGTACTTGGGAAGCTATCCATGTTCTCCAAAGTCCTCATTGGATGTAGGATAAAAAATTATTCAAGATTTTTTATTTCTAACAAACACGCTCCATTCTCTTTGAATGGCCCTTCCCCCATGACCGTAGGCATTCCAAGAAATTACTTTGATGAGGAATGAGAAGCAATGATCTGTGTTAGCCTAGTGCCGAAATATTGATCAGATTCAGGCCCATCATGCATCTCACATCCCACTTCACCTCCTAACTTTTAAGGGTTCTTTTGTTCCGGCGGTATCTGTTTTTGATCGATCTATCCTCTTCGTTTTCCTCCCCTTGCTCTGCCATGGAATGATCTGTCTCTATATCAAAATCTGGTAAAATACTTGAAGCAATGGTCTCCTCTATAATGAAACTCCTTCATTATACCTTTCGCCATCATCCTTGTTGTCAATCAACAATTCTTCAGGATTCTTCTGTGTCATAAGCTCCCTGAGCAATGTCGGCTGAACCCCAATCCCGATCTTCGCTACACCTTTCTCTGTGATTGCTTGAGGCAATGGTTGGTCCTCTATCATTTCATTTAACCACTCCAGAACTACAATTTGGTTAGCATTTTCTGCTACCCCTTCTTCTCAGCAGGTCCATGGCATGGTTTTCTTTTTTGCAATACTGACCAAATCCCAACCATCTGACACTGCCTGCTCCTTCTAAGCATCAACAAAAGAAACATGCCCCATGCAAAATCGATCCACAAAGAGAACAATACTTTTTTCTATTTTCTTATTCTACAACTTGTTTAACAAGTGGTTAAGCTTAGCTATTATGATCTTTATGGAAACATGCCTGATTTCGACAAATGCAACAACTTTGGAACGATGAAGCGAGTGCATGTTGACCATCTAAAGTTCCTAAAAAAATCTTTGTGAGGATTGTATCTTCGAGAAATGATATACTGGTGACGGTGACCACGAGATTGAAACCTCAAACGACTTTTGTGTAAACCGCCTTGCTGCACTGTAGTGTGCTTATGCCCCATAACTTCAAATAGCGTCCGCAGTCTGCCAATTATTTAAAGCACCGGTGCACAAGTCAGTCATTAACTTGTTCTTTTTTCAGTTAAATCAAAACAGTTTTGTAGTGCCTAAGAAGAAGACGAATCGCCTTCTTAATGGGAACAAGGCAGAATTCTTGAATCGCCTTTAGGCTTCTGCCGTCTCCTCCTCTTTCCACTGCTGCCAAATGCAGAGGTGTTAAATTATTGGAATCTTAGTGAGGACCTGCATGTGTTATTATTGATTTATACATTGCATGTTAAGGGATAGACTCATAATTGTGGTCAATTGGGATGAGTCTAATTCTTATTTCTAAGAATATGATAAAATTCATATGTATAGACACCAGATATGGATTTTTGGCCTGGATTCAAAAATGCACTATCAAATACATGGAAGTTGGCAGTACATTTTAGATCGAGTGGACTACTTGAATTAGCAACCTAATGCGTAAGTGAGAAATACTAATGGACGGATGGTCTTAGCTTACATATATTAGTAAGAAATTTAAAAAAATACAGATCAGTCGCACAATGTCATGTGTTGACCTTTAAAATTCTGTTTGAAAGCAGATCAAGGGCTGATTTAAGATCTGAGGATCTACGATCCAATGATCTTAAAAACTGAGTTTATGGCTTTTCTTATTCTCTCTGTGTCTCTATTTCTGCTTCCTACGAAATTTTTCCTCGACGATCTGTGATCTGCACGAGAGGTTGGGGTCTGATCTTAAAACCTTTGTCAAAGATTTGAAATTCATGACTGTGAGTTCAGAGGTTTGCTAAAACCGTGGACCATAAAATCCTGCCTCAGATCTGAAATTTGAAGCTATCAAATAAGGCCTAAGCTTCTCCTTGAGAAAAAACCCACCTCCAAAATCCAAATATTTCTTTTTTTTGTTTAGGATAAGAAAAGAAAATGATCAGTTGCAGTCTACTGAAAAATAAGGGCTTTGAGTTCCACCGAAAATTGTTGTCGTTTCAAATTAATTACTTTTGGTGGTTCAAACTTTTTGGTTGAGCAGCCGGAGGGCAGGAAGCCCTTAAAGATTTGGTTGGATTCCGTTTCATGCTGTGAGAATTTCTGCATCTCACTGTTTTCCTGCTTTTGGCGTCGTGAATGCTTTCTCTCTTTTCGCTTTAATTTGACTCCGTGATAACGCGCATAGATATAAAAAGTGGTGGATGGAATTTTCAAACAAAAGTTTAAATATATAAAAAATCTTTAGAACAATGCTTATATGGGTTGTTGTTCGATCTGGCATTGAATCATGGATCCGATTGAGAAGCCGGTACTAATCAATACCACGAAATCCCAAATCCGGATATAAACCGGATTTGTACCCATCAAGGGCTTGATTGAATCAGGGGAAGCCACTGGTTCCAGTGGCAGTGATAATGTATGTTGCTAGTATCTCAACACACTTCGCCCATATATATATATATATATATATATATATATATATATATATATATATATATATATATATATATATATATATATATATATATATATATATATATATATATATATATATAGTCAGAACCATACACCAAGTTAGTCATTTTTTGATGTTAACGTGTTTTTCTTGTAATTAAGAAAAAAAATAAACGGCTCTTATGCCACCAATTTTTTTATGGTAGAAAAATAAATGTTTTTCTTGAAAACAACTTGATTTAAAACGTATTTTATTGTTGAAATAGTATTTATGAACTTAGTATAACGTTTATATTTTATTTAAAATGCTTTTTGACAAAAATTTAAAAGGTTGTTTTTTTGTCCCCGACCTAAGTAGTATGGTGTATATACCAATTTTCCCATAAAAATTTATTACTTAAGTTTATGGGCATCGTCTTTTTTCTAAGATAATGCGGCTTTCCTTTAGCAAGTAAAAGCACAAACCCGCCCACACAGAGAGAGAAGCGAAATGCATATCAATAAGTGGAAACCACTAAAAAATAGGATAAATAACATGCTTGTCTTACATCACCTTCGACTGGAAGGGGTTTTCAGGTCTTCGTTTGGTTAGGACAAGCTATTTATTCACGCATGGGACGGACATAAGAACAACCTCAATCAAACAGTTAATTTAGAGTGGAACAAAGTAGCCCAAGTTGAGGACGGCGGGCTCGCCGGGAGCAGAGAGGTCATGGAAGACTTCGACCTTCAAATACTGCACCGCATTATGATTCAAGACCTTGACGATCAAATGGAAGGTGTAGTGTTCCGTCCCACGGTCTAGCACCTCTGCGTCCAACACCTGCAAGAACTTGAGCTTCTCGTGAGTCTGCTGGTCGTACCTTTCCACGGCGAAAGCTCCCAAGCTCTGAACGTCGTCGCCGCTGGGGATGGAAACCCAGTTGGAGGGTGGTGGCCGAGCAGCTGCCACCAAGGCCATGGCTGCCGTGGTGATGAGAAGGAAATGGAGGAGGCTTCCCATACTGATCACACTGACGAAGAAGAAGGAGTGTTTAGTGAATCTGTGGTTGTTGCTGGCGATGCATTGTTCTGTGTCGTTTCAGGTGATATTTATAAGCAGGAATTGAGGGGAAGAGGGTGATATTATATGTGAGGCAACGTGATTCATCGGTGTGGTTGTCTGCTCAAGAGGGAGAAACATGAGGCTGGAAGCCTTGACGATTCCCACAATCATTGGCAGCGGGAACTCTTTAATAAACCCAGACACCCCGGCATACGTGCACCTATACTCCACTGATAAAATACCTTATCATCTTCCTCTCCCTCTCACTCTCTTTCTCTATCCCTCTCTCTTTT